>JAGFPH010004914.1:23529-51813 GCA_018207615.1 Philaenus spumarius | reverse complement strand
CCATAGGGCATGCTCTCACATACAGCAAAATAGGCCTTGCTGTCACCTAGATACTCGCACAGCATACTGATCAGTAGATCGCTGAAAAATATTTACTGCTCCAGCCACCTCCATAGCTCCACTTGAGCCACTAAAGTTAGCTTCACAAAGGTCAGTGTGTTTATCATGAAGCCTATCCTTACATTTACAAAATTTAGACATAATTTCTACATCTACAACCTTGCCGTTTATTAGGGAGGTTGCTGTCAATACGCCATTTAGCGATTTGTGCCCCCGTCGCTGCCAAGAACCGTCAACTGCGACCGCAATATCACTACATTTATTATTTAACTCCACAGATTCTAAAACAGCATTCACCATTGACTCCTTACATACATTGGCAGCAGCTAAACCTATAGCCGACAGAAGTAAAGAATGCGAGGCAGTTTAAATGTCTTCGCTACTACAGTCCAATCAGAAAACATAAGTTTTAAAGCCCACAGAATAAATACATAATTATATACTGTTTAGTATTAATATTATTTTAAATTCATTTAACAATGCAGTTATTTTATGGATGAATGATTGTTGAATGAATGAAGCCGCGAAACAAACCTACTCCAACGAAAGACAAAACTCAACTGTCAGCTTGGCGCTTAACATGGCTAGCGAACGCGAAAAGGGTAGTAGTTTGGCCAAGGTCAAACACTTCCAGCGGATTGCTGCCTCACATTCTTTACTTCTGTCGGCAGTAAATACTCTTCACAAAGGAAAAACCTGTGAATAGGCTGCCCCAAGTTCATAGCACCACAGAGTTTTGTTGCTGCGATCTTTCCCTTGCCAATGATGCGAAGGCCTAGTGTCATTCTAATATTTAGATCATACAGTTTATAAGCCTTGTCATCTTTAGGCCTAGTAAATACCACACTTTAGCAGTTTTCAAACTTATCCTTGTTCTCACAATGTTTACATTTCAGGGCGATTTCACATGCAAGACTTTACTTTTTATTATTGGTAGTGGAGAACTACAAACTTTACAGGAGGCTACATCATTCAAAGTGTGCTCAAAAGCTTTCAAGTCCATGATGGTATATTCAAAGTCGTCTTTTTCCTGTGTTTCATACCAATCTAAACTATTACTAAGCTTTATGGAAGAGGAACTAGGCCTAGAATTATCCATAGGGCTAGACTCATTTGTAGGCCTAAGCGGTGTTTGGTTATTTTGTGATTTTTTATTAGGCTTACCATGATATTGTCTCTTCTTGAATATCTTCGAACTTCTACCCATATTCTAAAGTGAAAATAACACAAGTCTGTAACTAAAACAACAGATTTTAAAACTCAGAAACAATACTATGTCAACAACACCTCACTCTTTGTAAACATTGTATTATAACCACAAATCTAAACTATTGTGGAATAACAAGACTGTCCAGACAACATCAGATGATCGTCAGGTTAGCCAACTGACAAAGTGTAATTATACAGCAATAGTGTGGTATTACTATATAAAAGTAAAAACGTCATGTGTGGTGTATTGAGTGTGGATTGTAGGCTACTTACTCAACTTGGTAGAAAACAAGCTGACATAACTTCATAAAATTACTTACATTACATCTTAATAATGTAATATGGACTAAGTGTTATATATCATTGAAAAAGGACATTCCAAGCTACAAATTAATGAAATGAAAAAAAATGTGAAAAAAATAATTTTACCCGAGCATTGACCCCTTAAATTTTGTGAATGCAGGCCTACTGTATTAGCAATTGCAGGTTAGGTTATTCCCAAGTAAAACATTAAATAATTAGGTTTCAAAATATTTGGACAAACAAGGAAATGATTGCTTTATAGTTTGTGATAAGATACTATGTGTTTTAATAAACTTATAAAAGTAATGTAGGCTACCGGTACCAGTACGTAGGCCTTTTAAATTTTGTGAATGCAATTGTATCTATAAATCTTTTTATCTTTACAAAACAGAATACATATGACATTTATTTACTCCAATAAAAACATTAACAAAAGTTAATTGAATTATAATAGGACTAATTAAATATGAATCATAAAAATAAATATTAATATTGGCATAAACATCACTGTCATAATCTAAAAGTTGTAACATGAAAAATATAGATAAAATTTACCTTTTTCTTCCATTGGCGAGCATGTTTTACTGTTGTAAACGATAAAATCTATTCTATTTGTGAATAATCCGTTATAATCCGTGTTGCCAATACTTGAATTTATATTAAATGCATGTAATAATAAAAGGAAATATAAAAATCACAGGCGTTGTACAGTTGACAACTTAGGCCTGTTAATCATATCGTTGACTTGGATACTCCAAAATGAGTTTTAAAATAATAATACATCATTTGTTTTCTCGTGTTTATTAACTTACAAATTTTATGTTTTGGTAAATGCTTATTTTGTAAACAATTTTAGACAAAGTGGCAAAAATTAGAAATGAGCTTTGATGATACAAAAAATTTAGTGTTTCGCTACATGTATCTTGAAATATACAGTAATTCATTAAGCGTTTTGTGTGCAAAATTTACAAATCTATATATATACCAAATATATTTGTTTCAGATCCTGCATATGCACATTCCTATTTTCAGGAAAATGCAGGGAAAATGGAACTAGAAGGAGTCAAACCGGAGGAAAAAACTACAGGTAGCCTATATCATTATATATTAGAATCAATTTTATACTTAACTTTGACATTTATTTAAAATATCAACACCTACGGGACTTAATGCATGTTTGTAACTATCATATTCATATAGGCTTAACCGCAATTAAACATTTATGTTACAGATTGTGCATTCAAGTGGGATTTAAAACCGACTTTGTTGCTCCTGGAAGAGTATAGGGAACAAAGCCTGGCTTTTAGGGATCCACAACAAAAAAAAGTAGCTCTTTGGAGAGAAATTCAGACTACCTTTTTAAAGTTAGGCTACTTAGGTGTTTCTCCAGAAATGCTGGACTCGAAATTTAGGAATTAAAAAAAAACATTTGTTTCACTACATGACAATAATAATAAAAAAAGTACTGGTCGAGGAAGTGTGAAGTGGGGGCATTATGAAATTGTTACTGAAATATCTCAGAATGACAAACTTTTTAATTTAGACAAATCTTTAATTATTGGCTCTACCCTAACACAATTTTCTACTTCCCCAAACAGTAGGCCTAATCCATACACAAACAAATCAATCCATGTCTGAACCCAAACCTTCTTCATCATTTACACAAAGTCCGTGTGCGAGTTACTCGCCATCACAAAATTTAGTGACACCTAAAAAAAATCATTTCGCTGGAAAAAGTTGGAGCAGCAGCGAAATAAAGTGTAGCAGCTGGAAGAAGAAAGAGTTGAAGAATTTAAAAAACTTGTGGAAGCTGTGCAAGAAAGTAATAAAATACAGAGGGAAAGGAATGTATTATTAGAACGGTTTTTAAATCAAATGAATAAAGATTAAATTATATTGTGTGCAATATTGTTTTTTATTTATATCTTATTATACCTAATTAAGCCCTTTATCATTATTGAAACAGTACAAAATTTGAGTTCTTATGTATATTGTTCATGAGCTAACCAGGTCTATGGATGTTGCGATATTATGAAGTTTCCGATATTCAATATTATTGAAACATAATATCAATATCAGCAATATGAAATGATATCGATATTTTTCGGTACGCCGCAAAATATAATATGGTAATTGTATACTTACATGTAACCAAATGTTATGATAAATTTTACTTGTAGGCCTATTTTGAAAATGCGTCAAACTTACTGTAAAAACACAATCAGTTTTCATTAAATAAATATAGAAATTAGGAAGAACGGAAAGAACAAAAAATACAGTTTTAAGTTCAGCCATATAAGTAATTGCATACTTACATGTGACCAGATGTTATGCTAAATTTTGCTTATGTTCCGACACTCAACGTCAAACTCAAATACTAGCGGAAGGTAAGTCTATGTTTAAATTTTATGATGTTTTAGTTAGACAATATATTTAAGAAGAACTAAACAAAAAACAAAGTTTCAGAAAAGATAGACAATACACTATAGACATAAATAAATGTAGACAATACATTACATTTATACATTATAGACAATAATTAATATAAAAACTTATATGTTTACACTTTTGAAATATACTGTGACTAAAGACTGACAAATAACTAAACGTCGGAAACCTGCTTACCGAGTGATAAGAAACTTCAAAGTCCAGCTTTTATCTGAAGTTTTTAGTAATACGATAATTAGTTTACTGTGTGTTTTCGTTATTTCTTTTTAATATATCCGAGAGAACTAAAAAAAAATAGCCAGTTCTAATTTATAGTTTTTATAATAATATATAGTGTTTTCATTATTAATGATTTCCTGTATACTATTACTGATATTTACTAATTTCACTACATCCCTAACCGGGTCAACAAAATTAACATTTATGATGGGTCAAACCTATTTTAACTTAAGGCCTATTCAATTTAAACTTTATTAAGCAGCAATGTATTAAAAAGTATATTTGACTGAGCTAGAGGATGGTTAAGGAAAATAAGTTCAAATATATACTACAATTTTTTTTATATATTCATAGGCAGCATTTCAACAATTGAATTTCTTTTTTGCTCTCCGTTCCTATTATTACACTGTCCACATTCAGCTGAATTATTTTCTTGAGGAAGGTCCTCTTCATCGGAATATTCATCGTCACTTAATCCGTCATTATTAATTATGATGTTGTGTACGGCACAAGATGAAATTATTGTCTTGCTGATCAGGTTAAGATTTGTTAATTCTAAACACTTAAGTCTCCTAAATTTGCCCTTCAGCCTACAAAAACTTCGCTCTATGGTGGACCTGGCGGAACTAAGTTTTACATTATAATTTGTCTGCTGATTTGTAAAATAGCCAGTGTCCCGGAAAGGTGTTAATAGTTGACCCATCAGAGGATACGCAGCATCCTCTATACATGGTTTTCTGGTAATGTTACTAGAGGATTATCAACATTCCGCAATTGTTCGTTCATACCACTAACACGGAACACACGCAAATCATGCATGCGACCAGGGTATCCTGTCGAAACATTCATAAAACGACAATCCTCATCACAAATAATTCCTTGAAGAATGACGGAGTCCACTTGTTTTTGGTTGTAGTAGTTAGTCATAGGCATTCAAAGGAGGCTGCTTAATCTGTATGTGAGACCCATCTATTGCACCAACAATCCCTGGAAAACCTTGTGATCGAGCCTGGAAAACCTAGAATGATATAAATATGTAGTTATTAAATATTCAAAGCAGTTAAAACGATTAAATAAAACAACCTATTTTTGGGTATATAAAATACATTGGTGTTATCCTTCAATGATTACAAATGTTATTTATAACTATATGATAATTTTCAATTACAACAATTATATTCATTCAGTTAGAAAATATCAGAATTGAAGGTAAAATTCCATTAAGCAACATGCGTAAGAGACGCATACCAAATCAATTTTTCAACAGAACATGAAATGCTCTCCTCATGTTGCCATATTTTCCAAAGTTTGTAGCACAATTTAAATATCGTACAACCAGAACAAAAACGAAGCATAGGCTACTCATGCTTCTTCAGTGGAATTACGACTTAGCAAAAAAATTTGTAAATAATATTATGACGTACATTTAAACATACTGCTACAAAGCTGCACAAATTAATCATTCAATTTATTACACTATTGTAAATTTACTTTAGGACATCTAAACTTTTTTTATGACACTGAGTAGTGCTGATAAACATACTCTGCCTAGAACTAGAGACTGTAAGTTATAATTTCAGGCTATATATATATTTTTATGTAATATGAGGCAATATTTTATGTTTTTTGTGTCCTGAAATTAACTTGTACTTACATTAGCAGTTTCTTGTTGTCGTTGCATTTGCCAAACCACGTGATCATTAATCACCTCGCATATGGCATTAATGATTTCACAGAATATTCTGTGAGCAGTACTGCGGGCAAACTGAAATCTGTCTCCAGCGGCTAAAAATGTCTCTGGTTTGCTCAACATCCAAACAGTGAAATGGACCTTTTTCTCCAATGGAATTTTGTCTTGCCTGCACCCATTACCCTTTGAATATTTTGAAAAAGGACCTGATATTAAAACAAGTTTTTATTTTTGGCTACCTATATCTACACTTTTCAAAAACAAATAATTAATTCCCTTCAAAATGACAGTATATTATTATAAAAATAACTACTACTATTGGGCAAGACTAGGCTACATACATTTTGCAGAGTGTACTGAACACTGTGTTTTTTCATTAAATAGGTACAAGGTAATGTTATTTAGGTAAGTATTACCATTTTATTTTTTGCCGATTTTATCGAAAGTTTACCGAGACCGAGCACTCTACTTTAAATTTACAATATAGCCTAATTATGTATACCACTTACCTCCATTGTATGCGAACTCATGCGAAAATGTTTTTTAAAATCTGAGAGATTGTACAGTGGGATGGTGTTCTCAAAATAACCTTCATTGCGGGGTGGCCTATTGTCTCGGTGTGCAAATAAATCTAAATGTATTCCAGGTAATGGTATTGCCAAATTCACTGCGACAGGAACTAAATTTAAAATAATCTCCTCATCCTCGATAGCATTTATAATGATACCAACTTGTTCCATTTTATAAAATATCCTTCCACTGCTTGCTTTTAAACACAACCAACTTTCACTAGAATCGAGAACACAACAGCACAACACGTCCTTTAAATTACCGCCTTTGTGTCTCACCGGTGGATTAGTATAGCCTGTTCAGCCGCACTCATCTATGATCACTAAAACGCTACGACAGCTGTCAACCAGTCTGATTGATCAGAAATTTACTGATCAGTGCCGATGAACTCAACCAATATGACCAATTTTCGAGTTTCCTGGTTGTAGCATTGAGGTGATGGACCTAACCCTATTATACATAATTAATTACATTACATAGCCTACATAAAAATTATAATAGTAAAACAACAACAAAATAATAATAATAAGAATATTAATAACAGAAAATTAAATTATAAATTAATATTATAACATTAAACTAAAATACATTGAACAGTTTTTAAAAGAAAAGAAGAAAAAACAAACATAATCTGGTATTTAAATGAACAATTAGCTGGCCTCTACATTTTGAAACATAAATGATCAATTATTCAAAATTATATTCATACGTAAACATTCATTCACAAAAGCACATTCATACATAATACATATAAAACAGACTTCACAAAACAAGATAAGCAACATTATATTACTAATATGCAAACTAAAATGCATAATTATCCTACTTATTATTACTCATTCATACAACATTATTGAAAACAGAAAACCTAATCATTCAATGACAACCCAAGGCAAAGACACTTGATCGATTTTACTTATCAAGAAAGTTTTAAGCAATTTTGAAAACTGGACACGACTGTCAACAGATTTAATTGCTTCTGGAAGTAAGTTACACAAGCGGCATGCGAACACAGTGGAGGATTTATTATACATGGTGGTTCTATGTAGCAGTACAACAAGCAAAATGGATCCTCTTCTAGTGCTCTTTGCACTGATATCGGAGGTAAAAACAAACCTTTAAGCCAAATAACCAGGCACTACAGTCCGTAGGACAGAGTGCAGAGTAATTAAAATATGAAAAGATCGCAGATCGTTAAGTTTTAAGATACTAAGTTCTTTATAATAAGGAGTTATATGGTCATCGCGTTTTAAACTAAAAATAAATCGTTTGCAGTAATTCTGTGTCCGCTGCAATTTGTTGGCCAGAACTAGAGACATGTCATTGACTTCGGTGTCACAGTAAGCGAAGTAAGGAAAATCCTACTAACACTGATGACTATAACAATGGCTCCTAGACCGTGTAATGTACATTTAGGCATTCCAGCACAAATGTTTGTTTATTGTGATATTATAGAACCTCAGTTTATAGGTGACGTAATGGCACCTCTATTGAGAATAATTAATATTGACACATCCAACTATAACTACGGTCCAGTGCAGGTAAAACTTTTGTATTTTCAAAAACGCACTATGTACCTGTTATGCGTACGTGTTTTGATACTTTAGAAATAGATATAAGAGACGATACAGGAAAACCATTACCATTTAGTTTTGACACTTTGAGCGTTAAACTACATTTTAGACCAAAATACAATGAATCAAATTAATTTGCAAGATCCTTATTTAGCATATTATAAACACCAGTTAGTTACAGGGGTAAGTATTTACTACCATGGTACACCATATCAAAATGGAAATGGAATAGGTGTTTTCTCAGCGGTATTTTTCGAACAATTGCGCCTTTAATAAAAGATGGTGGTAAGACTATTGGTCGTTAGGCTTTAAAATCAGGTGTCAATATGTTGGGTGATATAGTACGTACGGGTGACCCTAAACAAGCATTTCAATCTAGGGCGAAAGAGTTTACAGGAAAATTAAAACGTAAAGCTGATAATAAAATTGAATCACTTATGTCGGGTGGCGGTGGATATCAAACAAAACGTAAAGCTGTAACATTTCAGTAGCTCACCAAACTGCTAGGAAAACGGACCGTGAAAAATACTAAGACAAAAAGACAAATATTAAGAAATCAAAACAAAAGTAAAATATCTAAGAAAAACAACAAACGTAAGAAAAAATCTATCAAAGACAGATATTTTTAGTTAATAATGGCTTTTCTTCATAATCAGTCTTGCGAGTGCGTAAAATCCGAACTTGATTTATTCTCTTTACCACCAACACAAACAAGTATAGAGAAAGGCGAATGGGTACATTATAAACCGTTATCTTCTCTTACAGATGAAGCACCAATTGAATTTGTAGTTCCAGGACAAGGTGACAAGTATTTTGATTTATCGCATACTATGCTTAATATAAAAGTACAAATCTTAAAAATGGACAGTACAAAGTTAGAAACAACTGATAAAGTCGGCCCTATAAATAACTTTTTAAATTCATTATTCAGTCAAGTTGATATATATTTAAACCAAAAATTAGTGTCCCTATCAGGTAATACTTACCCATACCGCTGTTATATTGAATCTCTTTTAAATTATGGACCAGCGGCTAAGGAATCTCATCTTAAATCATGTTTATGGTATACAGATATACACAGCAAAATAAACGATACAGAAGATGGAAACTCAGATCTTGTAACGTTTCGAAAATACACAGCAGAAAGTAAACCCGTAGACTTGTTAGGCCACATTCACTCAGATATATTTAATAGCCCAGTCAATTAAGGGAAAAAATAGGCCTTAGTGGGAAGTAATTAGTGAAAAGCTGAAATTTTGTCAGATGTTACAAAAGTATAAAAGGAGTATTTACACAAAAGTCCCCGCCCCTCCCCCTCTTGCTTCCCCCCTACCCCCCTTAAAGTTCACTTTTGAAAGATTTTTTATTTTGTCAATATCTAAGAGATAAAAAGCGATAGAGTAATTTTTATTTCGTTATTTTAATCCTTATAATATTCTCTATCAAAAATGTTATTTGCGTTTAAGCTATAAAACAATTATTTACCGTGTATTTTTAAATTTAATGTTAAAATTTTAACTTTTCTATTACAATAATTACATGTTTAGCTATTTTTTATTAATAAGAGACAAGTTATGAAAAATGGCTCAAATAAAACTAAAAAATTCTACAAAAATAGCTAAACATGTAATTATTGTAATAGAAAAGTTAAAATTGTAACATTAAATTTAAAAATACACGGTAAATAATTGTTTTATAGCTTAAACGCAAAGAACCTTTTTGATAGAGAATATTATAAGGATTACAATAACGAAATAAAAATTACTCTATTGCTTTTTATCTCTTAGATATTGACAAAATAAAAAATCTTTCAAAAGTGAACTTTAAGGGGGGGTAGGGGGAAGCAAGAGGGGGAGGGGCGGGGACTTTTCAGAAAATATTCCTTATATAATCAACTAACATCCATGAAAAAATAAGCTTTTCACTAATTAGTTCCCACTCAAACCCTTTATTGACTGGGCTGTAAGGGCAGTCCGACTCCCATTTCAACTCAATGTTAAGCAAATGCCATAATTAAGAAAACTATTAGGCCTAGACTCATAATTGTTTTTTCACTTTAAAGATAGGCGCAACATCTAGTGATTAACACACAGTTTTCTCTTATTAATGAAAAACAGATTTTTTGTATGCTTTTTTATGAATGTATATTTAAAAAAAAATTTTTCTCAACCTATAATTAAGTATGAACAAAAAAATCTTGTGTTAAACACTAGCTTATTACAACATGGTCTTAGAAAAAAAATTGTGATGATATCTGTAGCGGTTCCTGAAATATCTGGCATCTTGTATAAGAAAAGTCAACTTTCGGAAAACTTGAAAAAACTAAGCAAGTGAATATAATAATGAATTAGCTTACGTCTAATTATGTCCAGCACTGTAAGATGGGTTGTTAGGATCTTCATCTTCATCATAAAGGTCCTCTAGACTTCTCTTTGCAAGTGATCTAGATTGCCTGATTTTTTTTTAAGATCCTCAAGTGCTTTTTCTGCTTTTCCGACACGTTCCAAATCGAGTCTTTTCAAGGCGTTCACTGTATTATGTACAGCATCAAAAACCCCAAAGTTGAGAGTATCAAGGCCAACAAAAGTTCTTTTTGGTATCCGCGACCAAATTACATTATTCAGACTTTCATAGGGATTCTGGGTTTTCCCCTTTACAGATTTTTTTAGCAGCTATGGATCTGATAATGCTTTAAAAATAGGTTTAAGTTCTTGCATGACACTATCGGGTAGATGGAAATGTTGAGTATGGTCATAGGTCTTACCAACTAGAATGGCTTGATTATACTTACACCACGTAGTTTCATCTTTCGGACAAAGCTGATGTGTCGGGCTCTCATTGTTTGATTTTACATGGAAATATATTGCCCAAACATCCTAACTCATTCCTTGGAGATTATTTTCATTTCTTCGGATAGTTAAACCGTAAAAGATTTGTATTTTTTTTTACAGCTAGTTCTGTGAGTCTATTCTTACCAGTTTTTTTCCATCAGCTAATTCGGTCTTCTTCGTGAGTCGATGTTTGTTGAGCCTAGTCCCCATCCTCTTCTGGACATGGCCCACACACTCTATTTTATTGATTTCTATATTGGGGCCATATGGTTGTTTATCAGTTACTGACTTATAGGCATTGGTGTCCCCATCGCCTAGGTATTCGAGGTACCGAACATTGTAGCGGGACACAGATCTTTCAAACAGCTGTATTGCTCCACTAACCTCCATTCCTCCGCTGGTCCCTATATAGTTAGCCTGACAGGAGTCATTATGTTCTTTATTTAATTTATTAGGGCACTTGTAATACTTAGACATTGCACAAATGTCAAGCACTTTAGCTGTATCGGCTGATGTTAGAGAAACTACACCATTCAATGATACATGGCCTCTTTTCTGCCATGAGCCATCAACGCCTACACATAAGTCTCTGTTGTTATCATTATGTATAACTGCTTCTTCTACAGCAGATTTCATGGAGTTTTCACATACAGTTTGCACAGTGTCAGTTAAAATTAGTTCATGTTTTTTATATTTAGTAGGTGGAGCTGGGAGATTCATCATACCGCATAAGCTGCGGGCGGAAGTGTAACCTTTACCGATTACACATAGACCATATACAAGCCTAAGATTTAAATCGAAGCATGTCTGATCAGTAGAATTTTCTTCACTAGGCCTAGGCCTAATAATCTTGCTGCAATTAAAAAAGGTGCCTTCATGGGAACAAGTTTCACAATTAATATTGAATTCGGTAGCTAGGCCTACTAAAGTTGTTTTACTCAAACTAAGAGAACCATGACATATTTTACAAATAGCTACTTCCTTCAAAATATTTTTAAAGCTACTCACATCTATTATTTAATATTCTGTTGTCTCAGTTTTACTGTCATAGATGAAAAAGTTATTATTCAGTTTTTCCTTAGACCTCGAAGATTTTTTAGGCCTACTAGTTGAAATGTTTACTTCAGGGCTTTTGTCTGATACTTAGGCTTACCAACATTCTTCCTAGCTTTGAAAACTTCTAGAACCACTTTTTCTTTTATTAGCCATCACTTAGCAACACAAACTCACTATAATTAAAACACACCATAAAGATTTCACAAACTAAACTTTGTCAAAGAAATTTTATCACTGTTTTACTGAAACCTAACCTATTTCTTTCCATATTTACTTTCACAACAACAGACAACAATAATAACCTGGTGTACAATTCTGTTACTACTTTATGAACAGGTTAGCCAACAGAAAAAAAATAAATAATGTGAAGAGCAATCATTACTGTATAAAGTACTTTTGAGGTCCAGTTTATCTGTACAGCTGAGAGTCAAAATTATTTGCTCTGATTACGGTGCAAACCTTCACATTTTATTTTGTATTTACCATGAACATTTTTTTTTACTACAAGTGTTATATACTGTTGGAGTCAGGATACCACGCAGAAAAATAATCACACACAAAAAAAAATTCGATAAAAACTAATATTTTCCCGGTTATACTCCCCTTAACCAAGAATTTCTTTTAAATGGTGTAGAACTGCGAATTTGCTTAGTCCGATCGAGAGATGCTTTTAGTTTAATTACAGGGTAGGATTCATATGTTAGAATAAAATTTAAATATAAGGAGAATGAAAATCAATCCGTCGGTTCTATTAGCTCACAGTAAAATATTATTAAACGGAACTGCTAAATATCCTGTCACAAAGGTCGACGTCAAAGCGCTTACAATACCCGCAGGCGTACAAAGTGAAAGTTTGGATAATGTATTCTTAGGCCAGTTACCGAATCGTGTAATTGTAGGATTTGTGAGCAATAAAGCATTTAATGGTGACTTGACTGCTAACCCTTTTAATTTTCAACATTATAAAGTTAATTTCTTCTCTTTATACATCGATGGTCAACAATTACCTTCCAGACCCTTACAGCCTGATTAATTTAATGACAATTTGTACGTTCATGCGTACAATACATTGTTTTCAGGCACTGGTATACATTTTTTAAATGAAGGTAATGATGTATCAAGAAATACATACCATAATGGAAACTGCCTAATGGCTTTTGATTTGACACCATGGCTTATACTGTATTTAAATATTAATTGATTTCGGGTCTCCCCGCTTTCATAATGTTAAATTGGCACTCCAACATATCTATCACTTTGTAACCATTGCTTTCTAGAGTTTCTTTTTTTCTTTACGTCCTATCATACCTTGTATTCCTATTCTCGTGAGGGTTTTTAGAATTGGTTCATCTCTTTTTTTGTAACATAATGGGCATCCGTGATAAAAACAACCATTAAATTCGTACACTTGTTTCATGTTATCGGTCTCATAATAACCATCGGCTTTTTAGTTACAAACACGCTTTGCACGTCCATTCCCAGCGTGTTGAATAACGATGTTCTTCTCATGTTCTACCTATGTCAACCACGATAGAGCCGCGAAAGATTGTTTGTCAGCCATTACCCCCCCCCCATTGGTATATTGCCTATAGTATTTGGTTTCATGAATTGTTGTCTATAAGTTTTCATGCAAGCACTGACTATTGTCACAGACTCTAATAATGGATCAATATTGGTTTCTATGACAAATAGTTCTCTAAATTTTACAAACGCTTTTCTTAATATATTAACATCTTGAATAACCCCCTTATCTCTTCTCAAAAATAAAAGTCATTTTCCGTTGATTTTTTAAATTCATCCATTGGAGGAAGTCATGTCTGTCTTTTTCAGTCATTTCGTTGTAACCGTATTCTGATGGATCAGAAAGTTCACCCACATAATTCCAGTTATCAGTGGTGTTAAAAAAATGTGGGAAATAACCTTTATCTAACGTATTTAAATTAAACATCTTCGGTAGCGCACTTAAACGTGTATTTAAAAAGTTTACGAATCTATAACCTTAATTGCGCCGAATTGGGTTGACTGTATCTTAAATCCGTTCAATATAACTTCGGGGGTCCATTTTAAATCTTCAACCATATGTTTTTAAATAAACTGTCCATCGTAGCCTTTTATATTATGAGCAATTAAAACTATTTTTGAAAATGACGATCTAGGTACAATCACATATTTCATGAAGTCTGTAATTATATTTCTTCTTCAATAGTATGTTGTTTTTCACCGCACTCGCTACATAACTCTTGATTAAACGGCATACTAATACATTTTTGACACACCTGTTGACTAACACAGAAGTTTGGTTTGTGCACATAAACATTAGGACTATTCTGAAATTGTGTATTTTGACTACATTCTAGGTCAAACAATATATATAGAAATGTATTTCGTTTCACAGCTCTTGGCTTTTCAACGCGCATACAGCAAAGATGACCCGTGGTTTATATTCACGACACACTACAGTAAGTCTCGAAACACACATGGTTTGACTTTCGTTTTAGGATATTATACACTTTATTACAGTGTATGCAATTTTTAAGCACATCGCATATTGATTTATTATTAGGTTAAATTGGTCTTGAATGTTTTTCTATACACTCACGACTTTTAAATAATCTATTACATGTCTGGCATTGGGGTTTCTCGATAGATACGCAGACGTGGGCGATCCAACAACTATCACATTTCAGCGGACATCTGTGTTCTTGTTTGGTATTGTATGGAAACCTACAGTGAAGACAGTAGTACGAACACGGAAATACACCTTTCAAAGTTGTGATGACGTTAAATATGAAATCAATATTTGGTTTTCCTGCGGGGCCTTTAAACATCACTTCCCCCCTCCTGTCACTGAAAACCGTGATCGTGTATTCTTTTTGGTGGTTTTGTATGTAATAGCTGAATATGTTCAACCCCCGCCCCGTTTGACAGATCAACGCCAGCAGCTTCACATAACCGTTCAGCTTCACGCTGTTGTCTATGTGAATCCGTACATCTCACGTTATTAAAATATTTTTTATTCGCTACACTCTCGTCTTTTTTTAAGTTAGCCATAGATACTACAATCGCTTACGTTATCAATAACTATTACCCCTCGTTTTTTTCTACACAAATCGTTAAACAAACTTGTGTGATCAATCCTAGGTCTTCCCTCCATCTTAACGTGCATAAATATTACTTGCATGGCTCAGTCACTCTGCATTAATGCACACTCTGTCACTACTCCACAAGAACATTAATACAGAGCCACTGCAACCACATCACCCACTATCGCAGACTCGCGGCGTTCAAGTCTCAACAAGTATGACAACAAGCGACAGCCGACAGATGATTGGATGCTCGCACAACTTGCATCTTTCATTCTAGTACCACCCCTACACTATTATTAATTTAATTCTTTGTATTATATTACATTTATATTTAATGTAGTGGTACAAATTTATGTTAGCTAACAACCTCATTTTTCAGATTCGTATTTATTTAATTTATGCCTTTCAATTCATGCAGCCCTACGTGACCCCGCTGAAAAAAAAAACAAAAAAATTGGGACAGCTTGCCCCCCCCCCCCCGCTAGGGACGGCCCTGATCCCGTGTTTCAGATGCCGCTACAGACTTTTTGTAAAATTAAGGCCATTATTTAATAACATCAAGAATGTCATCACTATCCACAAGTGTCACCTTAAACCTATTATTTTTAGCTGCTGCAGAGTTATATGTGAGATATATTCAATGACAGAATATACTCGGTCTTGTTTGCGAATGAACTATTTAATCAAACGGAAATCTCTAAAGGATGCCTCTTAAAGGAAAAACTGTAAAACTTTTTCAAGTCTATTTGTTTCCACTAGGGCAGCACAAATTCTGATTATGGTGTGATTCTTGTTTTGCCCGGAACATCCATCACAGTACAAGCGAAGTTCGGTAACATTTTGTGGTACATGATTTTTTATATAGTCCAAAATAAACGAACACGCATAGTTGGCACCTGGTTTTTTGTTTGTCGAGATCAGATGAAAATATTCGGCCCAAATAGCAGTTTTTATACCTTCAAGGCTTGACACATTTCTTTTAATAGAGAACCCATAGTTCAGCTGCATGTCATTTATTGCTTCATTTGTCAGGCGCCCCTTACCTACTATGGTTTTGTTATCAGATAGTTGTGTTTTTCCCATCGTCTTTATCAATTTTCGTAGGCGTGCCCCCATGCGCTTTTGCACATGGCCTATGCATTCTTTTTGTTCGATTTGGAAACCCGGGCCAAATGGTTTAGCCTTATCAACAGTTGAAAAAGAGGCACTAATTCCGTCACCCAAATAATACTTATAGCGCACATCGTACTTTTCTTCTGATTCCCTAAACATGCTTAGTATTCCTTTTACCTCCTTACCTACACTACAATTTTTGTGGTTGGCAACACACTTATCTTCATGCTCTTGTTCTAGTATATTTTTACAACTGCAGTACTTTGTGAGGATTTTTATATGTATAACTTAACCATTTTTACTACTTATCGCACTTACGATGCCATTTAGGGAAGAGTGGCCCCGCTTCTGCCATGACCCGTCGAAACTTCCTGTTGTGTCTTTTACACCATCAGTTTCCTGAATTGTTTTTTCTATGGCGGTTTTCATAAATGCATCACAAACTTGCTTAGTAGCATTAGCAATAATTTTAGTGTAATATCTGAAAGCCGTGGGATCAGGCACATTTATAATTCCGCAAACAGTCCATGCTGCTTGCTCCCCTTTGCCAATACTTCTAAAAGCGTAGCGAACCTTATGTTTATTTCAGGTTTTACCTGCCATCCCTTCTTGCTATTATAATCTGTTACCTCATATTTACAAGAATTACATTTTATGTGCATTTTACACTTAGGCATTGTCGGTTTGAAGTGTGGATTGACAGCGAGCCTTTGCATTTTGTACAAACCGCTATCTGTGACAGCAAAGTTTCAAGGTTGCCAATATTTACAATATCATTTGGACATGCATCAAATGCAGAACCACCTTTATACTTATCATATTCATTCAGATGAATTCTAACTTTCTTTTTAGAAGAACTATCTTTGGGTGGTTCAGGTACAGGTGTTTCCAAGTCTAGGCTAGGCCTAATGATCTCAACACAATCATTAGTAGGCCTATGCTCTACATTTACTACAGTATTAGATCTACCTCCTGGGTTTCGTGTGCCAATCAAATGTTTTGCCTAATTTTTGAAGACTTTTTTAGCTCTAGGCAGTTTCAAAATAATTTTTTGAAAAGGAACAAAAAGCACCAAAACAACAACACTACACAAAATCACTCTGCTACTAAAAACAACCAGTGTTTGGTTATGTTGACAATAACAAACAATCATAATAAAACATATGGAGTTTTGCTTAACAGTAGAAACAAAATCAGGTATACCAACTTAGATCTGAATATATCTGTGTTCTAGCAAAAGTAGTATGTATGATAGTGTACATGCCGGCACCGCGTCAACATACAAGCGACAATAGAGTAAATCTTTGTAAATAATTTATTAGATAAGGTTATAGTAGTCAGAATTAAATGTATGTTACATCAAATTAACCTAAAACCAAAGAATCTAAAAAGCAAAAAAAATTTAAATAGAAATTTTTACCCCAAACTGTCAACCGGCTTCCCTAAGCGTAAGTGAAGTACTTACAATCAACAACACTAATCACACTAAGTAAAACGAGTAATCACAACAGTACGTACGCTTACTAACAACAGATATAACTGATGGTTACACAACAGGAATTCACGTTTATATACAGTCGTAGTATGATTTCTATATTATTTTGGGATATAATTGAATGGTTCCGCCGTATAACGTTCTAACTGTCAACAATTAAATTTTGAAGGAAGACAAAAAAACTGTTTACATGTTTTTTTTTTATTGCAAAATTGCGTTCTTTTAATGAAGTTTCCAGCATTTTCAAAGTTTCATATTCGTACTGTATCATACATCGGAGATATTAGCGTTTTACGTCGAAAAACGCTCAAACGTTGGTTGTAAAGTTATTCTACTATGGCATTGGCTTTTGTCGTTAGTTAGAACGTTGTTCTCCTCACCAGTAATATTTTGTGCTATGGAAAGGTTACAAAAAAAAAACACTCTTTATTAGATACAGTTGTTTATTATTACTAACTTGTATTTATTTGTAATGTAAAACTCAAATAGTAATGTAAAACTTGTAAAATTTAAACGTCTTTTGAAAACTGTATACTATATTTATACACTCTTGACCAGACTCTTTGATGTGTGTCCACATGTCTTTCTTTATTGCTCTACTAAAAGTTGTTCATAGAACGGAACGTACTCCATTGGTAAGTACTTGCTCATGTCTATCAAGTTCTTTTTCTTTGCCGACTTAACTCCCAAAGTCCCTTCATAGAGTCTTGGAAAAGTCTCGAACACAACTGGATGCTTTTTACGATCTTTTTGTCAGTTTTGTTTTTTGCTGCATTGGGATCTTTCATGACTTTTGCTAACACGTGCGATTTCCAAGGCTGCAATACGTTGTGAGCAGTCCTTCCTCGCAGAGCCACGGGCTCATCAGATGTGATTTGGTACCAGACATGTGCAGTTGGTTGTTGCCAGGCTGTTGAGCACAATATCAGTGTTTCTGAAATCTTCCGTTTTCATGTCACATACAGAAAATGGGTGCTTGAAGTTTACGTGTGCAATCAATTCCACCCATTGAAATGGGCATACACCTATTTTCCCTTTTTTGCTCTCTTGATAAGTGCGAAGTCCCTGTCACATGGGAGGAAACTATGGCCTGTAGTCATTCTGTAGTCTAGTGCTTCCTCCACTGATGCTAGAAACTTTGAGGTCTGTGCATCTGCTGCTTTCCTCTATTCCAGAAGCATTTCTCCTTTTGTGGTCTTGCGGATGTCGGTGACACTAGTTCCCGATACCTTTAGTTCGGAGTTTCTTTAATCTTTCTAAGTATATCAGTATAGGATAAGTCTACTTTCAGTTTTATCACTAAGGCTTTCGGTCTCGTAGGTCTTTACCGCATTCTTTCTGAAAGTTCACTTTTCCAGAATTGTTGAAGTACATTATAAATTGCTCTCTTATTTATTTTACCTCTGAATTGTGATTCCTGTTAGAACCCTTTTGCCGATGAAGTTGGCTTTTGGCAGACGGGTCCAGATAATATTGTTAAACGACTCGTTACAATTTTGTGTGCGCCCATTTAGACATTTTTTCTTTTTTTTTAAAAACTCTACTGAGTCTTCCATTAGAAATTCCATGCACTGATAAAAATGCATTTTTGCATATTTTTCTATCAATTTTATTGCAACTAACATAATAAGTCATACTATGATCTCTTCTGCTATTCCCATCTTTCTTTTAATTTCGTTTTATTGGAAACATTTTTACACTCCCTACAATGTAAGCATTTTGAGAAGAAAAATCTTTCATTTCCCAAAAACAGTCAAACATTTTTTTTAAGTTTACTTCCCCAATATGTGCAAAACATTTTTGCAAGCATTTACATGGTTCCCCGATTCTCCGCCTTTTTATAATCATACCAGAAAAGTTTTTGTATTTCCTGTCATTTCTACCCCACTTACTTATGTCTCTTATTTTGCGTTTACCTTTAGGTTTTATACTACTATTGTCACTGTCTGATTCACTGCTTTCTAGGTTAGGAATGTGATCATCTTCACTATTATTGACCTTATCACAATAAAAATCCATGTTTATTTAAATAGTATTGTCACTTGAAATATATGCAAGATTTTTTAAACAATAACAAAACTCAAAAGCACTAACAATAACGAAAAGAATTAACACAATCACACAAAAAACACAGCAGGTTAGAGTATACAATTTTATATCAGCTGGCAGATAGACTGTCATCAGCTGTGATTGTTAGCCCACTGTTGCACAAAGCAGCTGTTGAGTAGACCACTATTATTGCACTAAAACATGCATGCTTTTGGTTTTGTATAAAATAAAAGAAGCCTATTAAATGCAAGAATAATGTAATGTGGGATAGCCCACTTTGTAGCATTATAGAGGGCAGCACTGACAATATATTGGTGTATTTAACTAATTTTCTCTAAATTTGTGGGATAGGCCACTATTGCACTGACCCCTTCAATTATATTCTTAGTATTAGCTTGAAAGTCATCAAATTGTTTTTAATTGGAAGTTAGCTTTCACCCTAGAAGAGCTTACAGGAGCTGGAATTGTGATTGGAGTTGTAGGCCTAGGACTAATTGCTTCTGAAGAGCTAGTTTGTAAGTCCTGTATTTGGTCCACAGTGATTGTCATAGGCTTCTTATATTTGTTGCCTCTAAATACACGTTTTTTTAAAAACAACCTTTGCCTTAGTCATTTTAGAACAAAAATAAAACTAGAAAATGACGCCACACTACTTATGATTCACTATTATAATTTCAAAACAGAACATAACCTAAAAGCTGTCTGCTGTTTGGCAATCACATGTATTTTTTTCAATACAGACAACTCAACTTGCTCAACTACGCAGAAACTGCCACTTGAATATCATAGGTAAAAAGGTAGCAAGCACTATAACGAAGAGTCACTAATTGAGCCGAAAAATTATCCTCACAATATGTGATGGCAGATTTTTTTAAAATTGTTAAACATACTTTTCGTATTATTTTTATGCATTGTTATATATTTTCGTGTTCTCAATTAAATATACTATAGTAAAACACAAAAAACAAAATAAAAATTTTTGAAATTTTAACGTGTTCAAGTGCCCTTTTAAGTCTGTTTGCAAAAGTTGTTTCTATTTCTATTGATTGAATAGATTGCAGAGAAAACAGTAGCTGTCTCACTTGGAACTGGTGATTTAACCAACGCGATCTTACTTTTAATAATTGAGCCGAAAAATAATCCTCACAATATGTGATGACAGATTTTTTGTAAATTGTTAAAAATACATTTCATAATATTTTTACGCATTGTTATATATTTTCGTGTTCTCAATTAAATATACTATAATAAAACAAAAAAACAAAATTAAAATTTTTGAAATTTTAACGTGTTCAAGTCCCATTTTAAGTCTTTTCGGAAAAGTTGTTTCTATTTCTATTGATTGAATAGATTGCAGAGAAAATACAGTAGCTGTCTCACTTGGAACTGGTGATTTAACCAACGCGATGTTACCTTTATATAAGTTTCTAATTGACTTATTTTTGTATTTACGCTGTTGGTATATTGTGAAATTACGTAGGAAAATTAAAGATTGGTTACAATAACAATCTGTAAATGGTTAATTTACTTTCTTAAGAAATGTTTACAGTTACACTTACTTAAGGGGAGTGCATACTTCTGCATTGCCCATATACTCCCCATAGCAACATAGGGAACATTTACTCAGGCTAGGTTACTCTTAACTGGCTGAAATTTTTACCACTATTTCCTTACACTGTCATACACATTTTAGACCTATTAAATATCTGTAAAAATTAAAAAAAAAGTATAATTTTGTTAATAGATATCTTTATTTTGTTAATTATTTACATATGTTTAGCTACTGCAAGAGCATATTTGCATCTACACCACAAACCTAATATTCCACAGCTGTATATATATGTCCAATAAACATATCCTGAAAATTTGAATTGAATATCTCATATAGTTTTTAAGAAAATGTACCTTTTACCTGAAAAACAGGGTTTTCGGGAAAACGCAAATAACTACAAGTTAGGCCTAAAAACAAACTGCACAGGCACTATCTCAGAACATTCCAACTCCATATTGACTTTCCTCTTATTCTTTGTCAAGCTGCTTCGTCGTTGGTATATTGTGAAAAGGTTTAGGTAAATTAAAGATTGTTTACAGTAACAATCTGTAAATGGTGAATTAACTTTCTTAATAAATGTTTACAGCTGTTGTACTCCCTTAAGACATTTTGATATAATGAGATATTGTTGTTTGCTGTTTGGCTCTTCCGTGCTAGTTTTAGACCCGTAGCCATTCTCACTGCATCTAATATATACACTAGAACGATCAATTCATTGTGCTTCTGGGTATGAGTGCCAAGTGTCCAAACTAAAACATCTCAGTTGTGTGTTTTCTTCACGGAGTCGGCAAATAACCCAACCAATTCTAACGGAGCCTTCTTCTGCACACTAGTCTGCACCCACATATGCTTTCCTTATGTTTGTTATGGTGGAATCAGCTATCCTCTTAGTTCTACAAATTGATTAACCAGCGCTTCAAATACATATTCATTTGCCGTTATTGCATCAAGGTCCTTCACTTCAATTAATATTTCGTACGTTGAAACCCTAACTTCAGCCTAAGCCCCAAGTGCTTCCTCCACTGATACTAGAAACTTTGAGGTCTGTGCATCTGCTGCTTTCCTCAATTCCAGAAGCAGTTCTCCTGCGGATGTCGGTGACACTAGTTCTCGTTATCTTTAGCTCGGGAGTGTCTTTAATCTTTATGTGTATATCAGCATAGGATAAGTATACTTTCTGTTTTATCACTAAGGCTTCCTTTCTCGTAGGTTTTTACCGCTTTCTTTTTGACGTATATCTTCCTAAGACTATTTCTTTTTCTAATCGCTCCTTCTGCTCTGGCAAAGTTTGGCTGCCTACTACTTTTTTTCTGCTCCTAGAGTAACATCGGGTACAATTCTATTCTTAAGGGGGTCACTTCACCCTATCCTTCTACATGTTAAACAAAGGAACACTTTTCTCAACATCAGTAAGAGGTATTACAGTTCTATTTTTTTTCTATCAATAGAATATGATTTTCTGTATACATGGAAATTATAAAATTTATTCTAATGTAAAATTTATATTTTTGCAATTTTTTCACTAATTGCTTACAATAACTTTAAAAAATAATAATATAATAATAATCTTTTTCCTAATAAACAATTATTTTATTATACATATATTCCTGTCACTTTAGCTATATCCAGTCCTGTAAACTGACCGTATAGTATCCAGTCCACCAGACCCCCACTATATATACAAAATGGAAAATAGCAGATACTTCAAATTTTCAAAACGTGAGAGATACAAAAAACCGTACGAATATATAGTAATATAATCTTATATATTTTAAAAAAATGCATTTAGCAGTCCGTATTAAAATCGAACAATTTTCAATCCGCGCGGGAATTTTTGGTCATGTCAGTTTTAGCGCGGTAAAACACAACGCATGCGCAAACAATCTAGTACAATGGACTGGAAAGAGGTTAATTTTGTTGTACATTTAAAGGTAATAGGTTTATTGGTAAATAAGACGGTATTACTTGTATAATGTGTCTGATTTTGGTTAGATATAAGCTACGTTAAACAACGTATAAGTACTAGGAGAATATTATGTGGTTACTATTAAATTACAAATACTTAAATTATTATAGTTAATGTTAAGATTAAAATGTAAAGTATTTTTAGTATGTTTTATTAACATAATTTTAAATATACATACAATTATTTCTGTTTATAGAATGTAAGTGTTGTGTTTTACAACCAAAATACACTTCTTGGTATAAATCCAGCACTCGCAGTAATATTTACTATATTACTTATAAGTTTGCAATTTTGAAGAAAATATCTTTAATTGTTTCCGTGGACCGTACGGTTACATTCTATAGTGTCTTAGAACAAATAAATTCGTAATGTTACAAACCCAGTTATTTTGTTACTTGTAAGTACATATGTGGTTTTGAAGCAAAAGTTCGTAAATTGTTTTCGCGGACCGACAGTTACTTCGTTTAGTGTTTTATAACAAACTTATTCATCATGGTAGAAAACTAGGCCTGAAATTACAACTGCGTTTTACTGTAGTGCTTTACTTAAGCCATGTCCTCGTGGTATTTTTTTAAATCTAACTTTCTATTACTATTTTATTAGTTGTTTCGCTTTAAATATTACTTGAAATTAATTTATCGTGATAATAACTTATTGTATTATACGTAAAACTAATTTTCCATTATAGCTCAAATGATTTGATTCACTCTAAGGGAAAGGGATAGTTGTTTTTAATAAATTAAACAATAAAAATATCTAAGATGTTCTAAATTATACTTTTTTTTAATATCAAGTACTACAAAGAATTTTTCTATCAATGTAAAATAACTATTAATTTATCTTAATGTAATAAATTAACAAAATTATTCCCTGAGAGATTTTCTGGCGAGCTAAAAGAAATGTTCAAAAACAAACTATATATCGTTACCTCAGTGCAACAGTGAGACAAGTGCTAAACACTGGACTTTGGGAAATCGTCAGTCAAAGTTTTTACTGTTACTTAAATAGACTGTACCTTGACTTATTATGAATTTAAAAATGTAAAAAAAATTAGTGGTAATGTTTGTTGTGTTTTCTAACTTTTTACACCTTTTAATTTTCAAAATAAAATGTTTAATGCCCATAAAATCATTTAAAATATGGTACAGTGTAGATGTCCCACTGGACCCCTGAAAATTATTGTATTTACTAGACTTTTCCCATCACTCTTTTTTAAATACTAAGAGTTAAATTAGTATTAGTAATTAATTAAGAAATAGCAAAAAAAAGTAAAAACCAATAAAGAAAACTATTTTTATTTTTTTAATGTTAACAAAACTTTATTTACATCTATAGGCCCAACTTTAATTGCTGTGGCTTGTTAGGAATACAACTTATTTTATTCATTACTGTCTACTCTTCAGCTGAAAGACGAGACTTGTTGGAACTTTTTAAATTAAAGTAAAACGGATGGTGAGCTTTTGGTATCAGGTTTGCTGAACACAGAGAAATCAAATCCTTTTTCTTATTTTCTGCATTTGTAGGGGCTTTATTATAAGCTTTCATTAAACCTAGTTGTTCATTATTTATTGAATGTCTACATTTCCTTCTGACATCAATTTCTTTAAAAGTTTCATCTTTATAAGATGTCTTATAAAATAAAGAGTGTGTGTTAGTTTTCCGTACTTTAACCACTTTCACTTCATTCCATAGAAATTTGTCATCTTCAGTGTTGATGGAAAAGTTCTTTCCAATGTCTTCAGAAAGTTTTTTCCAGTCATAGAAGGAATTAGTTTCCATTTCTATAACCTTGTATGGTTCGCCAGATTTTTTGCAGGTTCTCACAAGCATTGAGATTTCACTGGGGATAAACATAGGTCCACCTTTTAATATCCTCTGCTTCTCTCTCTCTATACATGAATGAATGTTATCAGCTTAATTTTCTGTATGACCAACTATAAGGTATTTGTGAGTGATACTCTCAATTCCCATGTTTTGGATGCAATACAAATACATTGGAAAAATATATTTATTTTTATTTTGAGACACAGTGTTATCACTGTAAAAAATTATCTTCTTTTTGTCTTGGCAATAATTTTGTAAGAACTCATAAACACAGCTTGCAATTTCGATCCCCCCTCGGTTTGCTATGCCTTCATGCCATAGAAAACAATAACCTAGTTTTTTTTAATATCTGCCACTGTAAAATTGAAAGTATTTAATTTGGATTACAGCTGTAAGTTTACATGAGTGAGACAATTGCACTAGTCAGCTGACAGACCTAGAGAAATTAAGAGCTACAGTGGGTCATCTCACATATCCCACTGTTTCTCTGAACCTATGTTAAAAAATTAGTCCATGGTACACTGGGATATCTTTTATTACATTGTTTCAATGCAATATTTGAGAAAACTCGGTGTAGCACTGAATTTTACACTGGTGATCCACTTAAATCGTAACATAACCTGAAAATCCTAAAAATGTAAGATGTCTCACTGTTGCACTGAGGTAACGACATATACTATATATATATACTAAATAAGTCCACATTCCTGGATCACACTACGGCCTTATGGCTAAGAAACTGCAACAACAGCTCTTACAACTAAAATAGAATATTTAAGAAAGTTATTGCCATGTATTTATTAATATTAACCTATAAACTGTGTATTATGTCAAGTTTTATAATATTCGGAATTTTGATATGAATGAGTGAATGAGTAGTACATAGGCCTTTATAGCAACTCACTTTGCTCGTTTATGGATCCGATCCTAAAACACCATTGAATTTTCATTGTAAGTGTATCCAAACTAATGCCATTCCGAAGTGGATTTTCTCGAAATAAAATACGCAAACATTTATTTGTTGATAGTTTTTTCGTTCACATAAAAAAAACTTTACTGCCATCTTGAAACTTAACAAAGATAGTTAGTTATGGAAAAAGCAATTACAGATTCGTTTTTACAAACATTAACGGGTATTATCAAATCTCATTAAATTATAAATAACAAAGTTAGTTTTTATCAGCCATTTTAAAAGTTTTTAAATGAAAACACATTTTGAATTTCTATAAATTTGGAATTTTGCTATTATAAGTACTACAAGGTGTTTTAAATTGAAAAAAATGGGCAAATTAATCAATTTGGAGCAATATTATAGTCAAGCAGACGGTTTATGGACTCTGATTAGGCGACCCTCTACCAACGCACGCCCACGTTTCAGCAGGGGCGCAAGTAACCTAATGACTCACCACTGTCTAGTTGTAAAGCCACTAAAAAAGTTGTAACACTGCGATTTGATTATTCTTCTCTTTTTATTTATAATGTTTTGAGGTAACTTTAAAGTTATGAGTATAACAAAAAGTCAAAATTTGTTTTGCAAAATATTTATGTTTTAAAAACGTCTGCTTTATTGTATACTTGTTATCATTAAGAAAAATAATTATAATAAATGTGTTTTTTAATCAATAACTTCCACGTTTAATTATTCGGTAACATATTTGTAGGCCTATGCTTAAACTCTGGTAGTAATTATGAAGTAGTCATCGAAAAAGTTAAAATTAAGATATAAACATAATTAATTCAACATAAAGACAAGAACGAAGATTACTATACAGGGTGATCAACTCAAGGTGGCCACCAATGGCATTTCGGAAACTATCAGTTTCTCGAAAAACTTTGGGAACCTTCCCAGGATTTATACATACATTAAAATTACGGTGTTACCGTATTTTTAATCTTCGCCATTTTCGAATATGGTCACCATCTTTATTTTTTAAAATACAAACACCATACTTTTATTGCATTTTTGATGAAACATATTATTGTATACCACTTTTGTTCTTTTGTATTTTTCTCTAAAAGCAGCCGTTATGGAATACGTGCTGTCATATGTAGCCTAAAACAAATACTGCCGCTTCATGGAAATTAAAGTAATGTATTGAAAAACTTTAAATCACTACTGAATGATGACGGTTCAGAAATGTTGCACATGCTGTGTTAAATTAAAAGCAGTTTTCCAACAATGCAAAATAACAGCTGATTGATAAATACATTACATTACAGCTGTTATGCAATACAATACGTTAATTTCCATTAAAAATAATTGACACTGTTGACTCTGTATACACATAACCAAAATATATATTTAAACGTTAAATAAAATATTATAGTATTTGCAAACTAAGTTTTGGCCTTCCTAATCCTAGAGGGTGTCTTGTTCATTAAATTATTTTAAATAGTTACTATTCTACTTTTACGAGAACAACTCATTACTAACACATTATGAAAACAAATTCTTCGAATGAAGGTTGCTCTAATTGAAGTGTAGGCTACGAATAGCAAGGTACTGTTTTTTATGCTGCCCTTTCTAAATCTTTTGAATGTGTTGTTTTACGTTGTAATTAACTAGTACCAGGTGACCGAGCTCCGATTGTTTAATTTTGTATATATTTTATGTATTGAAACAAGCATACGAAATGTGTAAAATTATTTTGTAAGTATTTTGTGCATGTTGTTTTATGGGAGTCATTAACATTCGCTCTCAGCTGTGAGATGCAAGCTACAGGAGAATTCTGTAAAACATTGATTTTTGGAAACGATAAATCAACTGGAAGTAGCTAAACAATTGGAACAATTGGAACATTGAGTTTGAAAATAGGCAAATAAATATGAAACATCAAAATACCGCTATTAGTATGCCCAGTTAGGATTAATCTTTTTTCTGCAAAAGTATCTGTACCAAAATTTGCATAAAGAATTCTATTGTAATAAACTTCAATTACCGGTTCACATGAGTCAAGCTATCGATTAGTACAGGTTTTTTGTTTATTTCACTGCGTCCTTGAAGTCATTTGGCTTCATGAAAAAGTGACACAGTAGATGTCTGAAATGTATTCACTAATTTGTAATCATGAAGACCAAATATATTTTTAAATGAAATTTATGTTATTTTAAATCATGCCATATAGTGACACTTTCGCAAAGCCATTTTACAAAGAATACACACACGAATAGATTATTATTGCATTGATTTACGAAAACTGAAAAGTTAAATCACTAAAATAACATACATAGCCTACATA
>JAGFPH010004913.1:85281-108541 GCA_018207615.1 Philaenus spumarius | reverse complement strand
TACTCTTCAAAGTGTTAAATTTCAGGTAAGTTCGTAGGCTACCTAATAACATTTAAAAATAACTTGGTAAACTAGGGCCTAGTTTGTGTATTGTCTATTTAAGTTAGTGTTTAATTATTTTTAGGTTATGTCGGTTTAAAAGTTTTATTAGATTATTATATTAGTTTTTTAAACACTTATTAGATTTTATATCATTTGCAGCCTAAGTTACATAAATAAATATAGATTATTTAATAATAGTAACATCTCATAAACAATAAGTAGTTAAATATTAGAAAAAGTAGGCCTAGCCTAGGCTAGCCTACTAGCAATCTATGGCCTTCCTATTACAGAAATGTATGAAGTTCATGTAACTATATGAAAAGCCTTTTCTTTTGTAGTGTTTTCGAATTTTCTTTATTACAAAATAGGCTAATAAAAATTACGGCGCAACTTTACTATTCGACTCTAGGCTAACCTAGAGCTAACAGAAATGCAAAAATAATAATAAAAAAATACCTAAAAGGTTCTGACCTAACCTATTTAGTCACAGTATGTTTACCTGTATTTAACATTTAACAGTAGAATGTAAAACAACGTTGTTGTCTGCAAAAATATTAGGCTAGAGTCGAATAGTAAAGTTACGCCAAAATTACATAACGTTAGGTTATGGTGTAGGTTAGTTTTATAGCTCAATCATTATTAAAAATTGCATTACATAGTTTCTACACTTTCTAGGTAATAAATTACAATAAGTAGTAAAATTTTTGTTTTGTAGCAAATTCTAGTCGGAAAACATGTAAGCAATTACTTTTATTAAACAAAATTCTGCAGCTTTGGCTGCAGCTGAGTTACAGTTAAAGGTTTACCTTCTTATCTAGATGGTAGCCTAGTTGACAAGGTTATTTGGCGGAAGTTTACTATTCGACCCTAGGCTAACCTATTGTAACAGAAATGCAAGAATAATAATAAAAAAAGAACCTAAAAGGTTCTAACCTATAGTATTTATTTAGTCACAGTATGTTTACATGTATTCAACATTTAACTTAACAGTATAATGGAAAACAACGTCGTTGTCTGCAAAAATATTAGGCTAGGGTCGAATAGTAAACTTACGCTGGTTTTTCTATGATCGTCACTGAATTATTGGGTAAAACTTACAACACGCCTCCTTGCAATATTGCTGCAGAGGTAGGCTAACTTAACACCATATTAGCAAGAAAATGATGTACAATGTTTAAATGTTTATCATATTGTTTTTAATTACCTATAGTATTAAACGTAACAACAAATCTAATTAGCCTATTAATAACAATTAAGGTAGGCTAGGCCTATTAAAAAAAACCTTTAAAGTAAACTTAAGTTACATCTTGGTAAGTTATGTTAAATAGGCCTACATGTGAATTAATACAATACGGTAATACAACACTGCTTTACTTCCCTATCCAATGCTTTTACCGGAAAAATAAAGAGTTAGTACCGTACGTAAGTTACATAAGTTGTAAAATTGTAATAAAAACAAACTTAACTAGTTATCGTTTATCGGGATATGTGAAAATACAGGGCCTAACACTTTTTATCAGACGATTAATATAAACAGGGTACCGTAGGCCCTAACTTATAAATAATTTTGTCAATATTATTTAAAGACATAACACCGGATTACAACCTACGCTCTAAGAAATAATTCAATTGTATTTACCATATGTATGGGGTCATAGCTTGTTTTTAATGTTATACACATAATATATCCCATTTATAATAAGATAAAAACATAAAAAAATATCATCAAATATAAACAATGTGTATAATTTTATTGCAGTTAAAATACTTGCGCTAAACAAATGATCCAATTAGGCCTATATTAGGCCTACCATTATTATTACATGATATAGCCTGCATATAAAATTCAATTAGAGGGTCATTCCATGTCAAATCAACACAGTTTTACTACATTTTGAACCTGACAATTTCAGAAATCAATAAAATTTGGCAGGGAGATTGCCTTTATGTGTAGAATAAGAAAAATACAAAATTTTATTAATTTATCTCTATTGGTTAGTGAGTTATGACTACATGAAATTCCCAAAAACGCATGTACTCGAAAACTTAAAACTTAAATTGTGCCTCTTCTACTGAAGATACAGAGCTGAAAAAAATGTAATTTTGTAACATTTTTCATGGAATTTAATATGGCATACAACACAATATAGTATAAGAGGAAAATGCGCCGGTTTTAAAATTTTGAAAAAAATTAGAATGAACCTTTATATACTTATAAACATATATTGTAAATTTAAACTTGGGATCACAATGGGTTCTAATATAAAACTTTGTTCATAAATAGGCTTGCATAGGTTTTTCAAGAAAAATTATACTTAAAATCCATAAAACTATATAACATTTACTCTAATTTATTTTTATGTAAAAAGCAACTTAAATCTATATATATACAAAAACTTCTATGTTGGACTTTCATAACACACTACAAATCATTTATGTAGTCATTAGCCTATATGCTTTAACTATTTTACTTGCTTCTTGTTCATTGAGGTTGTAAACTCTTCCCGCTGGGGGTCACTGAATTTACTTTACATAAGACATGATTTGCTGGAAGTCACAACACATCTTGTCTTGAAGGATAAGAGAAAGAAGCTGATGGACCAGCTGGGTGCAAGAAAGAAATCTTGACCTCATCAGCTGAATCTTCTTTCTCCAAAACATATTCCAACCACCACTCATTCTCATTTATTATGGTTACATAACCACCGATTTCCTTGATTCAAAGTTGGTCTTGTAATGCAGTTACTTTTTCAATTGATGAATCTTTTAAAAGTGAAGCTTCAATGATGCTTCAGCCTCGTCATCAAATGGCTCTTTGACATTAGTGAAAAGTTTTTTTTCAGCGCAGAATTGCTTTTTTAAATTTTAGTTGAAGAATAAGTTTTAGATCTACCCAACTTTCGTTTATCAATAGGTGACTCACCTAAGTCATGGAGAGAAGCATTTAATGAATTCACTACTGCTAATGGCGATGAAAAGTTATGGCATTCTGGATCAAAGTTGCCGACCGCATTTAACGTACTCACATTTTCTGATAGTACTTTAACGTACTACTATAACTATGTTTACTACTTTATTGTAGGTTAGTTATATATTATTTATAATAGTCACCATTAATTTATGGCTGTGAATGACATAATTTTTATTTGTTATAAAATAACCACTAGGCTATTTGTGAAACCAAACTTGCAACCTACAAAAAATGACAATTGGTTGTTGTAGACAAATTCTTAATTAATCTGGCAGCTTGATTCTAAGTGTTAAGTAATTTAATTAAGAAAAAAGTTTACTGTAGTCAAGATAAAGTCAATAAATATCCAATGTATCCTACAAGTTCTCTATTACAAACTAAAACTTTGTCATTACAGTATTTGTTAAAAGATTTATTTGAACAGACATGAGCTACCAATACAAGATATTGGCAAACTAACATTCGCAGCATTTAGATTATACAACATGTAGAATTTGCAAAACTATTCTGCAAAGAGTGTCGAAGAGAAAATAAAAATTTTAAGATTTAAACATAAGGTAGGCCTACAAAATATAAAAACAAGCTAGTACTGGGCGTAAAAAGATACAATCTATAAAGGGATGATATTGTTGCAATTTTTGTAACCCACACCAATATCAGATTTTATATAAACATTTACGGTAATTCACATACAAACTATATTATGATTTCTTAGATATTTAACAACATAATTATAAAAAAACAATTGATATCAAGCGTTTGGCATCAGCCCCAAGTAGCCTACTATTCTTATTTCATTTACGGTACCGTATCTTAAGAGTAAAATTAAAAGACAAACTAATATGTATAGGTACCATACTAAGAATGTGTAGGACAAAATTTAAATAGGGATGTTGATAAAAAAATTTGATAGTTCAAAAAAGAAGATATAATAGGCCCTAATATGGTACGGTTTTTATAACCAAAATCAAAGAAAAACCAGATTAGAATTTATTAAATACTGCAACTATTTTGCAATATAGATAGGTGTCGGTAATGTACAAATTCTGCATTTATTTCAAGTACTGTACTGTAATGTATCATTTCATTGCAGCCTATTTAAGATCATAAATAGATATATATTAATTAATTCTAAACCTATGTATGATAATAATCTTGAAAGACTTATGCTATTCCAGTGGTTTTGTTTATTAGCTCAAAATTCATATCAATCTTTCTTTGAATGTATCATTAATAATTAATAATGTATTTAGTTATTATTATCAGACCAGTGGCATATTTTGATTAAATACTATGTATTTTTATGTTAATTAATAGTTTTAATACAAAAGCACAAATTTATCAATTTTGATAGTTTTAATTACTTTTTAAGAATAAGGACTATATTGGCAAAAGCACTAAAATTAATATGTAATAAAACTTAAGTGATTTCAGTGGAAATATTTTGTTTCAGAGGGATTTTTTGTGTGCTGTTGAGGACCAATACAATTTATAACATGTGACAGGAAGCCACAAAGGGTTATGAAAAGGATTTTAAACTGATGTGGCTCGAAATTATAATTTTGCAGGAAGAGCACCTTCAAGTTGTCTTCCAAATAATGTTGAAGATTATTTCCTTCATTGTAGCTAGGTATGTACCACATCTTTATGAGGTTATAGTAGTAGGTTATTGTAGTAGTGAATATGTAGGCTACTATAGCTAACTTATTCTTTCTTAGGAAATTAAGTTTAAAAAAAAAACTACTGGTAATCTCCCCTTTTTCGTCAGGTTGCACGAAAAATATTACTAATTTGTTCGCGCATGGTCTAAAAGACCGAGCCAAGGGAATAAGCAATAAAAGTAATACACAAACTTAGTTGAACAAGTTTATTTTACAGAAAGTTAGTCTAGTAACTTAATTGGCTATAAATGGTTATGTTATATTACATTTTTCTAGTTATGAAATTAAATTCATAAAATCTTTAAACAAAAAACTATCTAAGGTAAAATTATATTAGACTTTTATATTTTTTTAAACTAGATTGTTGTAGCCTACATTGAATTCGATTGTCTCTTTGTTTGTTCACTAATTTTCTGGTCTGCTTCTCTATCAACTACAGCACACTGGTTGCAGTAGCTTGTCGTGTGCTCTTTACAAACATATCTATTGCACTCTGCACAGGTGACTTTCGATTTGCACACCAGGAACAGTAACAACACTTAAAAACACACGCCTTGCTATATTTATCGTAAGTTTAGTATTCTACATAAAAATTATAGTTGGCGGGCAAATCAATATAATAAACAATTTTATAGTATCGTGTTTTTTAGCAAACAATTATAGAAGAAAGACCGATTAAAATAATAATCTTAAATGTTGACATTTATGAAATTTTAGATTTGGTTACATGTGTATCACATTTATCATGACTTGCCTTCCTGTGGCACCTGGAGCTCGGGGACGCCTGTCCTGTTGGGTTCCCACCAGTTTCTTGATGTTCTGTTTCAACTGTTTCTGCAAATTTTCGATTTTTGAAGCAAAGAAGGCATGGAGAGGTCTTTTGCAAGTCTTTTAAGAAATTGTTTTCTCAGTTCATCATCATTAGTATTAGCCACATGTAGGTATAATATAAGTATTAACTCCAGCAATATTTAGAAGTGCGAAGAGCAAAGCCATAGACCACCTGTTGGTTTTTCTTCAGGAATGAGAAGACTTCAAGGCCCCTGACAAATACAACAATCCGAAAAACGCCTTTATCTCAACATTAGTAGTATCCTTGGCATCCCTTTCTCTGGCATAGTTTGGTCTGAGCTTCGCTATTTGAATATTAGTAAATCTAACAATATCATCGGTAAAAAATAAACTGAAACAGTCTCGTGGTTCAATAGCATTTCTAGCAACACTCCGAGGCCCAGGCAAATGTATTCTGAGAATATTGTGAGGAGCATGTCTTACGACTTGAGGTGGATTGCATGAATACCATTTGGTGGCTTGGTCTCTTCCTAGAATGTAATTTGTGTTTCTGGTAACATCATATATAGGGACAGTCACAGGTGGTTCTTCCTCATCGGCCGACAACTCCGTGTCAGTATTGTGGTCGCTTTCCTCTTGGGAATCATCACTTTCACGATCAGAAATATTCAGTTCTGTCTCGGCTTCAAGTAGTAACCTTTTAATAAGCTCTTCTTCTTCACGATTCATTGTAAAACATCAACACTGAATTAACTATGTACAATTTTAACAAGAAGAACAAGTCGCACACAGTTAAACAGACTGTGTTTTCGAAACTCACAAAGAGTTGCGCACGGGAATATCGACCAAGCACCAGACAATACGCACAGAACTAGTTGAAGACTGCGGCTAGACTGACGATCGATATGGCAGCTTGTAGGTGATGAGAGTGGGGAAGCTGTGAAAAAAATGGCTGTGTTCGAGCGGGAAACATTACAGGTAGAGCATAAAGTCTAAGCGCCCGGTCGAATAGACCGTGGCGCGACCAATTAAAGGTTAAAAACACTCTGGTAATAGAACTAAAAAAAAATTAAAAATCTATTTCTCGGCATGAAATCGTGTAGGCATATATATTGTTTTATTAAATCTTTAATCGGTATATTTGTGTATAGCTTAGTCATGTACTGTCAATTTGTGATTTATTACTAAAGTTGCCCAATTAAAAATAAGCTCTTTTTTTCTCAAGAAATAAAAGAAGTAATTTAAAGGTCAAAATTATATAGGTAATAGTGAAATCTTTTTACAAATAGTTAAGTAATTTTGTACATTAACCCAAATATGGACACGATCATACAAACTTTACCTCATTATTTTATAAATATAAAATTATAGATGATTATAAGTCCTAATTCCAAGATGAAACCTAAGGATCTATATCACTTACGGAAGAATGCTTAAAAGATCTTTAAAAGTTACATTCGATGCGGTAGGCCTAAATGGTATGGTAGGGCTACGATACAAACAAAAAATAACTAAAGTACAAAATAACTAAAGTGCTTAAGTACAACCTAATTTACAAAATAAACGTAAAATTAAACTTACCTACTTATTATGAAAAATTTTAATAAAAAAAAACAATTTCTGACTGAATACAAAATTTGCTTCCTCAAATACTATCATAAAATGGTTTATTGGGTTACACAGCAGTTGGACTGTATCGTGACGCCCATACCCATGAGTAGAAAGCTCCAATACGTTAAGGAAAATATGTATATTATTAATTATAGTAAATTATTTTTCTTGTAAGAGATTTATTAAAAAGTACTATTACATAAAAATGGTTTTTAGCACTAGAATATGTTTTCAATTTTATGCACCATTTGATTATAAATATACTTATTTAATTTTTTACAAGAGTTTAAGCATTAGCTGCTGGTCACTACTTAGTGGGGCCTCTAGGCGCGGTGTAGCTTTGTGTATTTTTATTGACGGAGTAAAGGTACAGACTCATTGCTGTGTGGGTTAATATTTCGCCTGAACAGCCAAATTGGCTTCCCAAATTTTAACATTTTTTGGGGGGTTCATAAATTTCCCCGGACGGACTCCTTTAGTCGAAGGAGGGGAGGGTATGCTTGATCCCATACCCCTGGTCTAGCCCCCCCCCCCCCAGAAAATATCCTATTGGCTCTACTCATTTTAATATCCCAAAAATATGTCATTTAGATGAATTTATTCAAACCAATGTTTAAATCATATTTATAAAAATCATATTGTTTTCTGTCATGAAAAAAAGTTTAGTATGGGTTTAGTAGGCTACAGTAAACAAAATAATATGTATAGTTTAAAAGTGTTTTTTTAATATTATTTCCTGCTTTTGTTTACAGGCAAGTTTTTGTATAGAGCTATAATCAAGGATTTATTTTTTTATTTACGAGTGGTATTTTGAACCTGAATAAGAATAATTTCTTTGTGTTGAGTAAGTTTATGCTTTAGGAACTGAAGTCTACTCTGCAGCATTTATTGATTGTTATATCTATCATTTATTTTACCTTTTACTAATATAAATATTACTGCATATTTCTGTTACAGTTTTCGTACAAAGGCTATGAAAAATAAAGATATTATGACCGAGCTCAAAATAGAAGAAGTTATGAAATATTGGCTAAAATATGCTCCATTACGGGTACTTAATCAGCAAAAGAAAACGTACAATTGTCTTTAGTTGAAACATTTAATGTTCAAGAATTTTCGCAGTAAATCTTTATTGGCTATCTATATTGGACTGTTTGTCTATTTTATACTCAATTTGTCAACTCAGGACCTAAGATTGTTTCATTCATAGTCATAATTTTACCTACATTTAAATATAAAACACTTTTTTATATGGTAAACATTGAGTAAACAATGTTAAGAACAATAAATTAGTTTAAATTATAAAAAATACACACAATAAATTAAACATAAAGTTATCGAATTAATTTCAATATTTTCATTTCAAACGTTTTAAAATAAATTGTAATATGCCACACCAAAAACCTGAAAGTGAAATAATAAGAAAAGAAGATTAGGCATTCTCCTATGGCAAAGTCAAAACATAGTTTTCTTGAAATGTAATGTCTTATTTTACAAAAACTAGCAAGGATATAAAATATGTGATATTTTCGTAATTGCAAATAACAAATTCTAAAGAAACACATACTAATTGTATAACTACAAATTTGTATCTCAATAATAACACAGCAAGTATCGTATAAGAAACTTAAGTATCGTGCAATTATTAATTTATTCTTTAGTTTAACTGTATTCATTAGATAGAATGTACATTTGGAAGCAGTTTGTAATAATAAGTTTCTTAAAAATTATGACTACCACTATATATTTTTTTTCAGCTTAAAGTCATGTCTATTTGGAGCATCTATTATGCCCTATGTTGTTTTTTACATTTACAGAAATATGAGATCTTCACCTTCAATAAAAAAATATTGAAGGTAATAAAATATGTCTATTGTAATAAAATATGTTTTATAAAATGTAGCTTTAATTTATTTTGTATTCCCATGTTCCTTTAATGCTAATTCGGAGGCATAGTAACTTATTTCTTTATGTTCTGATCCAAGTTTTTATTCATGTTCTTCCTTTGATAAATGAGACAGAAAAAATATAACATTTCATTTTTGTTCTTTTTATAATTTTTATTGCACATAAATTTTTACATTTATGTTTTTATTATTTTTTTTTAATTTGGGTATAAAACAAGAAGTAAAATGTTAGTTTTAAGAAAGTAATAAATACAAAATTCATCATATGTTTGTGTTTGCTTCACTGAACCAAATATGTTATATAAATACCTTTAATAGGTATGTTAATATGGTAAGGATTTGTTATATAAATACCTGAACAATAGGTGAAATGTGTGTCATCGCTTAAACAGTGGCTAAAGAAAGTAATGCGAGCAATAATCATGCAAAACAAAGGTAGGCCTATATATATAATACAAAATTAATATATATTTTGTGGAAATCTGAAACATTAATTAATTATGGTATTGTCAAATTTTATTTGTTTGACTTTATTTACTAGGGAAGACCCCTGCGTGCTCCTCACGCCAACCCCCAATGAAACCTTCTAAAAACATATGTTTTATTTATAATAAAAGTGTAGGATTAATAATAACCTCAAAACTAAGATGGTAAATAATGTTAAATGTTCAAATTAAATTATGTCTTATATTTTATAACAGCGTTGTAATAATAGTTAAAAGAAACCAGCAAGGCTCAGGTCTACACTTTAAAAACCTACCCTAAAATCTAGAAATACAAAAATAATTGCTTCAAATTTTAAAATCAGCTGTTAATGGAAATATTGGAGCAAACAGCTAGTTATTTTATTTAATTGGTTGCTATGGTAATAAATGTAAATACATGTGTTGGTTTATCATTCTAGGCCTAGCCTTAGATTTTTTTCCAATTAAATTTACAAATATTAAAATAAAAAAGGTTTTTATCGAAATGAACTATAGCCTATGTTACTCAGGGATAGTGTTAACTATTTTTTCAATCGGTTCAGTGGTGCCAGAGATTACCCCCTTACATACAAACAAACAAAAAGAGAAACTTTACCTCTTTATAATATTAGTATAGATTGCAACATTAAATGTAAATACCATACATTTATCCGGGCCATAGATAATCTACATTAAAGACTGACTAATAAATACACTGCAAAAAGTGGTAAGTATATATTTATTTTGAATTATGTATAGGCCTAAGTTAAAAAAAATCCCTATCAATTAAGATTTTATAAAAACTAACTGATGTAGGCCTACATTAAATGTTTCTTTTATCAATAAAATTAGTGTATTGTATTAAAATTTTCTTTCTTTATGGTAGTAAAATGACTAATAAATGGTTGATTATTCCTTGGCAAATAAATATAACATATGCAACAATTAATTGGGGGATGTAATTATATAAATGAGGGAAATGCAATGTCTTTCATGTTTAATCATATTTTGACAGATAATTTTTTCAAAATATGACAAAATTTGAAAACACTCTTTCCCATTTTAGATAATCATTCTTCAATGATTTGTATCTAGATTATTTTTATTGACTGGAATAGTTTTGTATTTTTGGTAGTCATTTTACCATTCTAATGGATCGTCATTTTGACGTTTTAGTGTAACGTTTATTTAACGTTCTGGATCACGTCTTTTTACCGTTCTGGAAAAACGTATATTTGCCGTTCTGAAATAACGTCTTTTTACCGTTATGGAGTAACGTCTATTTTTCGTTATAGAACAACGTCTTTTTACTATTGTACAGTAACGTCATATTTCCGAGTTTTTAGCTAAAATATGACGTCTTAAGATGACGAGAATCCAACGATTTATTTACGGCACCTCAACAACGAGGTTTAGACGTCTTTTTACCTAATCTTTAACTATTTTGCAACGTCTTTTTAACTATCTTATCGCTGTGACATTTGGGCGGAATATTGACGTACCATTAAAACCGTTTCTTGACGTTTCGGCTAAACGTGTTTTCCACGGCAATATGACATGCTTGTGCTACGTGGGCAGTTACACTGTTTTTGTGAACAAAATAATAACAGACTAATAGTAGTAAAATTTAATAATAATGGGTATTAGTATACGATATAAAATGTTGTTAGTAGTAAAGGGTTAAAAAAGGCAGTTGATGAAATTACATAAAATGTTACAAAAACTAAACTGTAATATTTCATAAATAAAGAGGCATTTTTTATGTTTAAAAGAAAAGAGATATTTTAACGTAACAAAGAAGGAGTAGGAGTAACCGGGGGGTTGAGATAAGGATGGGTTAATTTCCATTATTGTGCAGCCTAGATGTTTATTATATGCTACATAAACAAGCCAAGGGCTAGGGATTAGTAAACAAAGCATTTTAGCAAAAGAGAGGAGTAAAAACAAATTTGTTCATTTAAATTGGAAATATTATTTATTCAAACTGATCTAAACATTGTAGATTTGAGGTGGTGAGAGGTAATAGTCACCTTATCCACTTTCTTCGATATTCAGTAATACATTTCATCGTATTCGTCTTGTAAAGTCAAATGAACCAATAATTCTATTTCTGTTCAAAATTTCCTTTTTTAGTGTCTAATTATATTGGACATTACGTTTTGATGAAAAAGTCACATTATCCAACAACTGTTTTACAGCGAAACTCATACTTTAAACTTCAACCAATCCTGACGTCCGTGGCATGCCCAAAGCATCATAGGATTATTTGCATTGCTGTTACTGTTTGGTCTGTTTATACCACACATTGTAACTTGAACAGTTTCCAGCCAATAATAAAGCACCCACCATCAATGTTTAATAATTACACTCTTCTAATAATAAAGGTTTCGTACAGAATTTACTTAGATTTTAGTGTGTTTTATTATTATTAACTTCACACTTCAAGTGTTCTTGGTTCTTGTTGTTTTTGTTTGGTAAAATGATTTAGCAAAGTGTAAAATTATAAATGAAATAAATTTGTTGCATAGCTAATATTCTAAATATAAATGTCGAATATGAATTTCGGTTCAATATGTAGTACATATGGATAATAAACGTGTTAAAATATTTAAGTATTGCAATGCTTAAATTATTCCATACGGAAGGGAAAATAGGCAAATAAATAATCTAGAAACTTTATAAATTAATGCAGCAGTTTTAGCAACTTACTTCCTACTTAAATGAACAAATTGTCTAAATTAATCTCCCTTGTTAAAAGCCATTGTTTAAAGACTACTAACCTCATGCCTTGCTTATCTAAGTCACATTCTAATGTGGCAATTAATTAATTTTGAAATTTGCGGAAGTTAAACATAACAAGAGGATGTTAAATAAAACACACAATGTTAGAATCCACAACACTGGTTGATGTTCCTTAGTTTTTTTCTATCTGTATCGATAATTAACATGTTAATTACTGGTTATAATTGTCAGAATAACTACCACTACTTCATTTTTTGTTATTGCAATATTATTATTATTAACGTAAAAATTAAACTTACACAACATTTTACAAAACAAAAATATAATTGTTGCAGATTGTTCGCAGCAAAGCATTGCCAGAACTATAACTAAAATGTACAGAAACAACTAAGTGGAACATTTATGAGGTTGGGGTGGAATGTTAGGGAAGGGACTGAGCTTGGAGTTCCTGAGAAGGACAATGAACTGACAGTTTGTGAAAATTCAATGAGTTTCGACAAAGGGGATGGGTTATGTAACTGTACATTTAGATTAGAAGCATGAAAATTGAGTACAGTTGTGTTTATTTCTAATACTATTTAATTTTATAATTTTCTGTTCAATATGTAGCAGTTTAATATTATCAATGAGATTAAAAGTTTGGCCTGTTTCTAATAAAAGGTTAGCACAATTTCAAACTGTTTTACCATTCTTCCAACAATCTGTTTTAATCTTGTTTTAATGGATCTACCTGCTTGACCTTTATATTCACAATTATTGCAGTCATAACAATTCATTTTGTAAACACCACTATAACACTTTCTTATCTTTAATATTAACTAACAGCTTACCAGATTAATATTACAGTACAAAGCATATTTTACATAATCTGTATACTTATTAAATGCCCTACTATATAACCAACATAACTAACTACAAAGTGTATTTTGCAGTATTTATTTTTGACATCAATTATGGATACCATACTATTAGATATTTTCTATTATTTTTTAAATAAAATTCTGTCCATCCTGTTCTTCTTTATAACCATCAATGGTTGAAAAAAGTTAACGTTGAAACATATTTGCTCATTAAATTATTGTATTTGTGAAATTCTATTTTTTTTCTTTGTAACCTGGATATAACGTACAAACTACTTTATGAGAGTAGCAATTTTAAATTGATAACGATAAAATGTTGCTAAATTCCACACCGTTAAATATTTTCCGTTTTCCAATAGTAATGTAATGATATTGAAAAACTGAATAATTTTGTGATTTTAGACCTAAGTACTAACCTCGTGAATACAAATAGAACTAAACTATTTCCCAAAACTCCAGCAATTCCAATTACTGCCAGGATGGAGCCCATTACGTAATGCACTTCCGGTCTGATTGCTGGATAGTTATCATACTCTGATCCATTACATGTCTGAAATGAAAGGAAGTGATTAAAGTTTCACATAGATTTCGCCAGCAAAACATAGATGGGCTTTACAAAATTTCTCATATTATGCTATAATGTTGTTTGACCTTTTTATTAATAATAATAGTTTGTGGGGACGAAATTTAGGGAAATAATAGTTTATGAATGTATTTGAATAATTAATACGTCCTTGTCGTTAATAATTTAATTTAAATTACTTAATTTATTACATTAATTACTTACGGTTATACATTTATAAGGAACAAATAATTCAAATATACCATAAAAAAGATTTGGTAATCTTCTTCTTTATACAATTAAATACTTTGCTTTCACATTGTAACTCCTATTAATGTAGTTCTACATTGTAAAACTAAAGTAGCTTCGTAGAAACTTAAGGTCTTCCGCACCTTCCGTAACCCAGCGAAGAAATAAATTTCGTACCAACTTGTTTCTGAACAGGTTTTACTACTTGCACAATTGTAAAACGTTTTAAACAGTTCTTAAATGCTTTAAGGTTTGGTCTTAAATCGAAAGAAATCTACTGAAAATCGTTTACATAAATGGTTTGATTAAATAAATATGATTGCTGTATATCCATTTTTGGGGATTACAAATGCACGTTCAACGATCTCGCTGCTTAAGATTTAAGCCGGCTGTGGAGCTAATAGCTAACCTACAAACTGGTACACTCATTATAGCAAAGAATGCTAGACTAATGTTTTCAATCGAACATTGACTGCACTCCCTTTGGTTCTCTCTGCGTAACCATTAGTATTCAGACCAAATTTATACAAATTTCATTGTAGACTAGGCCTTTTCCCCAAGGTAAAGAAGAGACTTTAACAGAAATTAAATACATTATATAAACACAATATAAGTCAATTTGGTCATAAAAGCTGGATTTAAATTGGTTATTGTTAAAATCTGTTATAATTTTTGCCTATGATATTAAAACTAAAATATTTACCTAGCTCAATTTTACAATATATTAAACATCATCTTACTTTCAAAAGTAAACGAAATATAGTGCCAAATATATGGTTTTAGTTTTGAGTTAAATCCTGAATGAGCCCAAAAACTAACATAAATTTGTATGTTTATAGTTCCTCTCTCTGTATATATACCAACTCTCTTGTAAAGATTGTCCGTGTTACTATACAGGGCAAACAGGCCCCCCATTCATGAAAAGGCATACAGAGCATTTACCCAAAAACAGAAAGGTTGTGAACCCCCCCCCCCCAATCTAATTTCGCAGAACACATAATTGATAAACTCCACAGTTGTAATAACTTTGATACGGATATGAACATATTACATATTTGTAAAAAAAGGCCGATACATGGACTCTTGGGAAGAATTCGCGATTTACAGTGCCTCAGAAACTTATAAACAAAACTTGTTAAACGATAAAATATTCTTTCAATCAAACATTTTATATGACACCCTAATTAATATGACAGATCACACTGCATAGAACATTACAACGCTTCAATAGTCATCTTACCTCTGCCTAGACAGCATGGCGAATTCTATAATAATTGTTTGTGTGTTATGTGTTTCGTGTACTCGTTTGTGTTTAGTGTTTTTTATGACTACCTTAACATTAAGTGATATGGTGTTTTAATTTAGTTTTATATGTGCCTAATATTTATGAGACCAGATGATGGTATAAACCGAAACTGCATTCGTCACAATAACACAATATAAATAACTTTTTTTTTCCTCTTACACACTTCCTCAGCAAGGGATATATAATTAAATTACAAGTGAAAAAACATAGACCAAGAACGGGAATTGAACCCGGGAACTTCAGGTTTCAGTCCTGATGCTCTACCATCTGAGCTACCCTGATATCTACCGATATTGGTCGATGTTAATAATAACACCACTGTAAGCTGCAAAATAAGAATTGAGATAGTCTTCAATGTCGTATACACGAGGTATTCAATCTGTTAATTCAATAATTGCAGTAAAAACCGTACAAGACGGTCTGGGTCTTTGTTTTTTCACTTGTAATTTAATTAATTATGTAAATAACAAGGATTGATAGACGTTGTACCAATCTTACAAAAGAATAATTAAGGGAACGGAAACGATACTGGGCCACATAGATTGGTACTGTTCAAGACTTACCTTAGAAATTAAATATCACCAAAAGTAGGAATATTTCAGCTTATCTCTTACAATGCACAGGATACCTAAAGGTTACCTCAATAAACCATAGAAATAGGTATAATTTTTTAGGTTTATTAACCAAGTTAAGCAAAAAGTTTATACGCCCTTAATACAAAAAAAATAATTAATATGCCCTTAATACAAAAAAGATTGAGATTTAAAAAAAGAAAACATATATATTTTATTAAATTGAATTTAAAAACCCTCCCCAAAAATAAAAATCAAAAACCCTCCCTTTTAATAATAACTACAGAAATTATACAAAAGATTTACAAGTTACAAAATTTTAACATGAAATACCATGGATTTGTATTAAGAATAAATATATATATTTGTCGTTGGCCAACTCTAAAAGGTAATTATAAATAATTAAATAAATAGACAAGATTAATTATGAGACGTCTCTCTATATATATAAAAAAAAGGTGTAAAATTTCTAATGTGTAGCCCTTAGGGCTAAGGTCCGAAATGTGCTAGCTTGCTCCTCCCAATTTATTTAATACTAACATATCCTAAATAGTACACATATGCAAAAATTACTTTCAAAATACAGCCTATTTAACACTTAACATAAAAAGAAAAGAACAAATGCAGATAGTTCTCATTTTAAATTAACTTCTGTCTCTAATTAAAACTCTGTAGAAATGTTTTGATTATATATTCAATTTTCAGTTGGAAAGTAGGCCTTTTCTAATTGTAGTTGTTGCAGGTTATCCCATTGCATTAAACATCCCCTGCAGTTGGACCAGTATAACTGTATAACACAGATAACAATTTCCTTTTTAGAAAACTTGCAGTTATTTAAATAAGCATAAAATGATAGTTCTTTGAGTTGGCTGTTTTATTGAATTTTGTAGCACAGATAGCAAATTGCTACTTAGATTGTGATGGTTAATATAACATGTGTAATGTTGCATAACACTGTCTGTACATGTTAGGTAAACCACATGGTAACATAAAAGAAATGTTAACGTTTAGTTACATATCAGCAATATATTTTGCTTATAGCTTATTAAAAGTTTTCAATATCTGTTACACTGCAGAAATACTACACAGTTATAGTTAATTAATGCATAACACTTTAGGCTTGTTTGTGGAAAAATGTTTAGGCTTTGACAATAACCAAAATGATATCGGCTTTATAGTTTTTGTAGGCTGTAAGATTTACATTTAAAATTTAGGCTGTAAGAATTACATTTAAAGTTTAGGCTGTTGTAAAAAAGAAATACATAGGTTTCTCTAATAAATTGAACAAAATGAGTTAGGAAGTTGTACATGAACCAAAAGTGGAAATAACCTAATTAAGTTTTACAAGTAATATTTTATAATTATTAAGGTAAAGCTAAAATATTCTACCTGGTATGCGGAAAACAAGGTTTAGAAGTAATTCATGTTGTTCAGCGACACACGTTAACCGCGATCAAATTATTTAAAGTTTAGTAACATCACTACCACTTGGCAGCGTCTAAAAGTTTTCGTTCGTAACGGTCTAATGGCCGACCTACTAGTACAATCTTATGACCAAGCAATTTTTACTTGACGAGATAAAGAGACAGCTGATCGGTTGTCGGATTACAAAATGCTATCGCATACTAAACCAGTGTAACACCGTACAGAGTCGACATCTGGCGGAGAAAAGGATAACTATTTGGGGACGGGGTGAAGGTTAAATGATAGAAGTTGTAAATTGTGGATAAGGTAGATGAAGGTAGTCGGTAAAATAGTATTTATTAAGGAAAAAAAAATATAGGTGGCGCGAATGTCTAAAAAACGTCACAACGTTGAACAGGTAAATTTATATCGTTATATAATTCCGTTATTAAATATGCAGATCGTTATTACAGTAATACAGAAAATAATTAGTATTAAAAACAAAACAAAATCTCAGCAGCAGTATAGTTATTTTGTGTCCAAAACCATTTATAACTTACCAAAACAAATAATATTTAAATTATTATTAGTTACCATTTTAACTGTATTTAATGGTGAATTTGTGTATTTAGAGTTTATAATCAACTACGTTCATTCCTAAGTCATGGAAAAGATATTTTTGTCTTAACTAAGGAAAGTATCACTTGGTCGAACCGAAAGGAAATGTTACCGTTTGAGCGCAGAGAGGCCAACAAATCCCGCAAGACCTACAACATTTTACCTCCAGCTACAGTTTTAGTAAATAATTTTAATTTTACTAATGAACAAATTTTATTAAAACATAGACATTCTTATTTCCAAAAAAAAAATATGTTATTCCAAGAATATAACGATGTTCCTTAATGCATTGTTGTTTCAGCAATTGTTTTACTAACATATGATTTAGCGGGCGGGAAAGTGGCCATATAAAAAGCATTGAGATCGAATATAGGTGGGCGAATAAGTGACTCGATGCTTTTTATGTGGGCACTTTTCCGCCCCCGCATCATAAGTTGTCCTTTCAACCCTATTAATAAAGCAGAAAATATATCTTAAAGATGGAGGAAAAGAAATTTTTCAATAGTTTCTTGAAAACTTTAAAATAAAAATTGTTTATATTATTAAGTTTATGTGTTACGTGTCATATAAATGTATACATAATTGTTTTCTTATGATTTTGAAATAACCGAATAGTGATTTTGTAACGGTTCTTCATTCAAAATTAATCTATTGACCGGTTTCGGGATAAATTATTATATAAGTTTTATGGAATTAATTATTTCAATAGAGTGTTCTACTTATCTTGTTAATAAATAAATAAAAAAATGTTAGAGGTTAATAATTACTTGATATTGAATCGCATGACACAATTTGGGTGATCATAAACTATTGAGTGATACGCATTTCTCTCTTTGTTTATTTAGAATGTAGCTATGAGCATTTTCCAATACTGCAATCTCACCGGAGACTTGAAGGTATAGTAGAAATAATAAAATAACAAACTTATAATGACTATAATTATTATTTGTAAACTATTACTATTTATTTATCTTTTTAACAGAACATATTTAAATATTATATGGCTATTGTATATGTATAACTAGGGATCTCCCCCCCCCCCCCCCCATGTCGCTTCGCTCACCAACCACCGCTGATTGGAAACAGATTATTCTATACTACAATATTTGCACGGTAATGACGATTAATTTAGAACATAATTTTTTATTTGTATATAGAAGAGAGGCAATTTTCACTTATAAAATGTGACAAAATGTTATACATTAAATCCGTATTTGGAACTGGTGAATTTCAACGAATGAATTAGAGTTGATAATAATATCATTGTTAAAAAGTTGCAGCTATAAAACCTTGTTAATTTAATAGAGAAAGTAAGTTTTTTTATAATTGTTATGTTTACCTTGATTGAAATATTTGAATGTAGATATGAAACTTTATCTCGTCACTCCAACAAATATATTTTTTTAAACTACAATATTCACGAAAGTTTTATGAAAGCATATTATACTTATTATTATTCTGCTTCTTATTGCGAAATCTCAACCTTATTACTCTGATACAGCTTTCATAATAATACTAAATAGTCAACGCCATTACCGTCAAATTTCCCAAACAGGAAAATTAAAAACAAGAACGTTATATTTGCAAGAACTTTATATATTAAATACACATATTAAAAATTTATTCTGTTTAATTTATTGGAATTAATCTCTACTTGAATAGACAATTTACAAGCTAGACTATTAAAATTAATAGTTACTTTTTGGCATTGGCAGGTAACTATTGAACATTGTTTTAATTGGTTAAAGGAGCCTGAGACAGAGCAATTATTGAAATACAAGTGCAATGCATTAACAGTTATTCAAAGATTTTGCCATGTTGGTATTTAACTTAATTACGTACATTTAAACTCAGTTCAGCTAAACAAGTTATTGTTACCTTTTTACTATTAATATTTCACAATTCACTAAGTTATGTTTTGATTGAACGTGAAGTCTACAGAAACTGTACAGGTAATATTAGTATTCTAAAACTATCGTTATTGCCAGTCCCACAAAGCGTGTCCTGTTACACATTTATTGGGTCGACTGAGCGATTTAGAAAAGCAATCGGAAATAAAATAAATATATAAATATACTTTTTAACGTGTTCTGGGAATCATGTCCACTTCCGAACTTAGGTCTCACCATAAGAGTGACTGTGGAAGTGGGTTGCTCGAAAGATTAGTTTCAGTCTGCTACATTAATTTGTAAGAAATGCGGATTTATTTTTTACTGAAGCAACTGTAACTGATGTTTCTTATGTTGATGAGCTACAACTATGGCTCTTTCCTCAATAGGAAAATTCTTAAACAGACAACTTTTATGTATTAGGAAGATGGTGCCCCGTTTCACTGGTACAACTCAATATGCTATTGGTTAAACGACGTTTTAGCCGACCATTGGATTAGAAGCAAGAACCGGATGATAGGTCTGTTCGCATTGACTCCATGTTCACCCGATATGGCGCCTTGCGATTTTTACCTTTGGGGGTTAATAAAGGATCATGAGTGTGTGCCTCCACTACCTGACCTAGCCGACTTAAGAAACAGGATTGCAATAATTACTTTAAACACACAGAACAAGGTTTGGGACGAACATGGCTATATACTCGTTGTGCACCGTGTGCCAAATGGTGCTCACATTGAACACACTGAACCAACGTATGAGTTGCTCTTTTATTTGATGTATTATTAATAATTATAAAAGTTAAATTCAATAAATACTACAAAATATTAAACACCGATATTCATTTAGAAATACCCGGAATTTTAAAACACTTTTTCATTTAGTTTATCCAATATCAGGGTAAACATGATTACAGTTTAAACGGTGTATGGTTCCAGAAATCTCACAAAATTTAACCCGAGTATACTGCAACAAGAGAAAATTTAAATTGGTCAGAATAGTATTGCGTCTAAGTATAAGATATCTCTGCATTTAGCTCCACTGAAGTTCCAGCAGCTAATCTCACACAACCTATCTGCATTAAAACTGCATTTCTTACTGCAATGTTTTTATTCCCCCTTTCTTGTAATCTAGTAATATTATCGATGTGGTTTGATACATATTTATTGGCATTGTTTAAAAACCTTTCGCTTAAAGCTAGGGCTGTCTGAAAGACTGATCCTAGTGAGTTTGTACCATTGTCGAGTTTTGTATTTGGAGAATATTAAGGTATTATACAAAGTGATTCAGCAAGAAACGAGGAAACTTTCAGGATGTATTCTACTAATGAAAATAAAGAAAAAAACTTCATTTAAACATAGCTTCGGAAATAATTAGTTTTCCAGTTATCTACAATTTTTTTTACAAAATAATTAATATCTTTGGGTGTAGGAAATACATTGAACGCAAATTTATGATAAAAATGTTATTGTTTTGTTCGGTTACAATTTTAATGTTAAATATTTTAAAAACTGCACACTTCCTACATCATATATTTCCTAGATCCAAAGATATTAAGTATTTTATAAAAAAAAAATAAATGGTGGATAACTGGATAACGAGTCATTTCCGAACCGATGTTTATATCAACTGTTTTCTTTATTTCATTATTATATTACAGCCTGAAAATGTCTCCATTTCTTCCTGAATCACCCTGTATATTTATAGTGGAATATATTATTTGATACTTATGTAATATATTCAAAACCGATGTTATTGTTATTCAAATAGGTTTCTGTTAGGCACCATTTTAAAAATTGTGTAGGAGTAGGCTACAAATAATAATGCCATATTCAAACTGTATTCTTTTATTGAAATTGGAGATATCGACGATACTATTATTATTATTATTAAACATTGTTCATATTGTGAATATTATATTAACTTAATCTGGAGCAATGCAGATAATCGTAAGGAATTTCTATTGCAAATAGATTATCGTATTTTTAGTTTTATTAGCAAATTTGTATTGGCCCATAATTTGTATTCAGAAGCGGCATCAGCAGTTTTATTATTTAATTCGTAGTAATAACTGATGTCTGTATTATATAAGTAAGTAATTTTTTAACGATAAATAACATAGGTGTAGATTGATTTTGTTCGTCTTTAGTTGCTATTAACAGCTTAACTTGAAAATATATTCTGGCATAAGAGGTATTTCGCTAGCAGACACGATTGACTGCAATTATTATAAAATGAGTCACGGTGTTTATGTGGTTTCACATACTTGCAGATGTTAATAAACAATCCCAGAACATCACTAGATTTGTAAGAACTAACCAAATATTATAAAATTGTCCGAGTCGTCGTATGAAAAAGAAATAGTATTGAGTTGTATTAATTTTATTGGTATAGTATAAATGTTATTTTAATACATTTAATATGTTGATACACATTTGTTTAGTTCCGCCTTGAGATTTATTTTTCCAAAATTGTTTTAAAACGCATTTCGGAGTCGGAACCTTATATTCAGCACTTCACTTTGTTATAGGTCGTTCAAACATAACACGATACATTCTTCTTTTTGCTAGCAGCGGATAAACTCGCTTCGCTGGATTTGAATCTTTTACTTTTATGAAATTTTACGTTTTGATCTATTTTGCGTTAACAAGAGAGGCTAAGAACGCATGTAAAAAAACAATATATGCAGAATAATCTCCTATTTATATATTATATGTGTACTTTCTCACTATACTATCGTATAGAGTATAGAGAAAGTATAGTGATCGCAAAAAAAACGACGTTGAAATTTTTGTGGAAATATCCGTTTTGGGACCCCCTGAGTTTAAAAAAGTGAATTTCACAAAATGTCTGTCTGTATGTCTGTGTGTACACAAAGCTAGAGAGAAAATTATTAGATCGATTTCGAACAAATTTGCACCAAACATGTCAATTAGGCCTGTATAGATGCACGAGAAAGGTTTTGGAGAATTTTTAAAAACAACCCCTTTTTGGCCAAATAACCCCCAAAAAATCTGTTATTTTTTTATAAAAAAACGGCTTTAACGATTTTTATAAAATTTGGCTTATTTGTAGCTCTTAACGTACCCTACCTTAAGCAAAAACCCGCATCTTTCTAAAAATTCTAGTTTAGCTAATAATAATAATAATAATAATAATAATAACTGATTTTTAAGGAGTTTTCAGTCAAAAAGGAGGCTGTTTTTCAAAAAATTTCTAATTGAGGTGTTTGTTGCAAATTTGTTCGAAATCGATAGAATAGTTTTCTATCTAGATAATAATAATAATAATATTTATTAGTAAATCTCCTACTTTAATGTCCATCTCCTAAGCCACCTACAATTAATTATGAACTCACAGTGAATCTGTTTAATAATTTAAATATGTTTCTAAGAAAGTATGTGCCAGTTTCTGGTACCGTTTATTTATGAATATAATCCCACAACATTTTTATACTGATAAGAAAAATAAAAAATTACTTCCTGTCAAAAACGTGCTTCCAGTTTTTGGATTTTTTTGGCTAACGAACTTGTCCGAGTCACCACTTCCAACCTTATGTCTCAATATAAGAGTCACTGATACAGTTCATCTTTCATATTTAACTTAGCTAAAA
>JAGFPH010004913.1:58591-85181 GCA_018207615.1 Philaenus spumarius | reverse complement strand
ATAGCATTCCAAACCAGTAACACCATCAAACAATTTTTTCAACCCAAAAACCCAAGACATATAGAAGACCAAACAGGTGTGTATAGATTGACTTGCGACGATTGCGAAAAGATTTACATAGGCCAAACCGGGAGAACATTTAAGACTCGATTTAAAGAACACTTGCCAAAAAGATCAATTTCAGGCAACAAATCGAATTTTGCCCGCCATATAATTGATGAAAACCATAGTTACACGAGCCTGGAAAATAACCTGAAACCAATTAAAATATGCACCAAAGGGAGATATATGAACGCAGTCGAGGAGTACGAGATCTATAAGGCGTTCAAATCTAAAGATGTAAACGGCGAACACCAGTTATTAAACGACCAGCTGAGTTTTGACTCGAATACGTTATATGATACGGCGATAAGAATCCAAAAAGCCCGCTGTAAGAACAGGTTCAGAGTGCGCGAGACAACAGACTGACAGTTGCCGGCTGGTCGCCAGAAGGTGTACACCTAAACGTGAAATGTGCTATGTGTGTTTTGTGTAATTTAATTTTAATGTATGACGACCTCGATTGAGTAATTTTGTGTCTGATGATGGGATAAAAGTCCCGAAACGCGTCACTAAAGAATATAAAGAAGAGGTCACGTGACGGAAGAAGGTAAGAAACTTTATTTTTAATAAATCAGTGACCTGGATACTGAAAATGAATTCATTATCTTGAAGGTTTTAAAAGTCTTATTTGGAATTTAGAGATTACCCAAAAATTATTTTGAAGATACGGTTGATACATTTTTTATATTTGAGAGCTAGAAGTCCACGGTTTCATTCACTTATATTGAAGTGTTAAAGATATGTTTATGAATATAATTTTTGTATTTATTGATTCTAAAACCCAACAGTTGATTAAATACCTTGATTATAAATTGTGATTATATTATAATAAGCTGTAATTATTAAATATTTTGATTAATAATTAATCCTATATATATGTTATGTATATTTAAGGAGACATTTGGCGGCACATTTTTAAGTACTAAAACTCATAATTTGTATTATTTTTTACTCATATAAAGTAATGGTTTATTGTATGTTTACGTGTTTCTCTGTTTATACATAATAATTAAAAAAGTACTATTATTAACTATTTTTCATAATATTAAAAAAAAATTCTTCTTTTATAAAAATTCTTAATTTCTTTACAGTTTTGATATTTATATGCAATAGTAATTAAATAGACATAGCAAGGGGGAAGTTATGGTTTTGAGCAATCGTTTCAGTAAGAAGTTACGTCAGTTAATTTTTAAGACCTCCTAGCAATTTATCATAGGTTTCTCAGAACCATGCCTTAGAAGTCATTGTCCTTAGATTACGTTACCTACAGTTAAATTGAATAGAACACAATAGACCAAATTGAGCCCATTTTAAGTTTCTGTAGATTGTTAATAATTTTAAGTTTTAGCGCTTTGTGGACTTGTGCGCTTATTATATAGAGATATTGTTTCATCTTTTTAATGAACCCAAAACTGAATATTCAAAACTTAGAGTTTCAAAATAAGAAATATGTACATCTAAAATAAGAAAACAATGAACTTGTGGTGATTACACCCTTTCTTTAAATATATGCGTATATACAAACAAGTACATATATTATGTATATTATGAAATCTACTTTCTACTACCCAGGACCTAATTTTAGTGAGTTCAACTAAATTTATGATTTTAAAAAGGTTAGTTAAATTTTGTTTGTAAAGTTATTTATATTAGAGATGTCTGACATAAAAAATGTTAAAGGTCGACAATTTTTAAAGTATACAAAGAACGTTCTGTTTTTTTGTAGAAGTTTTAATAGGTACATATAAAATACGTATTTAAGATTTGAGGTTAATATATTTCCTATTTCCAAAGACACTAAGTGTTTAGTAAAAATTTTTTGGTTGATAATTTGAAAACCTAGCTTTTCCAGAACTTTGTTTTTTTTACTTTTTTTCTTATTTTTACCTATAGAATAGTTTGTAGAACACCCTAGTATATACAAAAATTACAGTTTACAACTTTTAATTATTTAAATAAACATACAAAAATAATAATCACTTTCAGTCTATAATATTTTGGAAAGTAGTTTGACTACTTATGGTTAGCGTTGAACTCCAAATAACTAAAGTTTGATCCACGAACACAGCTCCAAAGGTTAGTTACTGACATTAAGCTTGTAAGTTAGGCCTCTCATCTGTCTTGCAAGCATAACCTAAAGATATTTAAGGGAAAATCTATAATCGTATCACTTTGCTTGCATTTCATAGAATTTAACAAAGCAAATACAAATGTTATAGAGTAGAGTTTCATAATAAATACAATATTTAAAGAATGAAAAGCGAACGTCAACAGTTTCAATCTAACACTAAACAATATTTAATAAAAGAAAGATTATGATCACTCTACGTCAAAGATGTTTATTTATAGACTAAACATTTAATTTACTCTATTTTAAACGAGTTGTATTTATTTCTTAACCGAAGCAATAACAATAGATTTAGGAGTACAATCTGAAAGCATTGTAACTGGTGCTATTTTTAAGCCACTTCCTAAAGAAATACTTTAATTTTATTTCATTGCTTGTAAAAAATCTGTCCACAAGAAAAACATTAATATTATTTTATGATTTCTGTTATACTCACGTGTTTGTTTTTAATTATGGTACACTAATTTTGCCCATTCTAAGATTATTTTGAATACCTAAATTATTTACATTATTTTGAAATAACATTTTACTCTTAGGATTGAAAACAATTCAATAGGTTTAAAACTACATAAAAAACACAATGACTTAAAATAAACTGAATTTAAAAAAAAAGTGTCTAACACTCAACAGTTGCAGGCAAGTAATCATGTTTTATTTTAATTTTTTCAGAATCGTTTGTAATGCAAATTTTAACACATTTTGTATAAAACAGGATTAAATTTAATTTTAGAATACAACTATTTAGGGTTTTAAAACTATTTTTAACTGATTCATTTATAGAATATTTTTTGAAATTACATTTCAAAATTTAATCTTTTTTTATTAAAAAGAAAATATTAAAATAATTTGATCGTGCAGATGAACAGCTGACGTGAGTTGAACTAATTTACAAAATTCAGTTTATATGTTTTAGGGTTTCAACCAACTATTTGGGCAATTTGTAACCCACTAAGGAGCAGAGTAGCTGCCTGCGTGTACGAAATATATTAGTAAAATTTGTTTGCATCTCAGCCATTTGCTGGGGTTAGTGAGTTTACAACTCGACCTTGCAGCCTTCGATAGTGGATTTCTCTGCTTCGCGAGTCTCTAAGCCTCGGATCAGAAGCTGCGACCACAGTAAAATGCCCCAAGTGGTTTCGTAACTTTTATGGTATTTTAAGTTTTGATGGATTTTGGGGAAACGGATCTTGTTATATGGTCGTGTAAAAAAAAGGTGTGCAGAATAATCTCATTCAGTATTATTACATATTTTTTTACTTTTTAGATAAAACACGTAAATAATGTGATTTTAGTACGATCAATTTCAAAATAATGTTATTTCAGGACAAAAATACTGCTTTCGGTTTTATATTATTTTGGGTAACAAACTAAAGTTGTAAAAAATTTGGACCAAATTGGAAGTAAAATGCTGCCGATAGAGTGTGAACACATATACACATATTTATATTTATAACATTTTAATGACCCAAGAAAACATGTTTTGGGGGTCGTTGTTAATTTTTTACTCCCGACCTTATGTCCATGTCAAACGAGCGCAGATAGCGCCGGGTTTTCAAAGTCATGTTTATTGGGTAAATAGAACTAAGGTGATCCATGTTATACGAATGCTATCAACGATGGCGAAACAATTTTTGTCACTGAAAATTGTATTATTTACTCTATCGAACATCAGCCTATAGACATTAACATTGAATGACGTTAAGTCAAAAGATTAAGTGAAACTGCATTGTTGATAACCGATTAGAAAGCACTAGGAAGTGTAACCTTCCTCCTATACAATTCCTCATATGTTTCTACTATTTTTAATACACCTAAGTATGGACACAACTGAATGGTGTCCATTTTGGAAGTGATTGACGCTACATTAACAACGCCTCAAAAACGTGGTGTATAACACGGCACCCGCGTTGACGACACATTACCAACGTCCCGTATAACTTTAGAATTAAACGCCCGGTTTTCAGTGTTACCAACGCTGAGCCAACAGCGCTCATACAACATGGTTAGGCCTCACCATAAGAGTCACTCCAATAGCTAATCTTTTCTATAGAAATTTCCTAATGAACACGTTATGTGTATAGCTAGAATGATTAAAAAGGAAGCATTACATGAAAGCGTTTATTTATCTTTTATTTGGGATGCTTGTTTTAAATGCAGTAGGTTTCATGATTATTGTTGATAGACCTGGTAACTCTTGCAGTAAGCCTTTATCAATATTGCTAATAGATAAAGATCCTCAGTCAGCTTTCGTAATTAGTGTTGGCAAATTTGAAATTAGTAAAGCACTTGCATTCCAATTAGGATAGTTGAATAATGAATTGTATGTTTAGATATATAATACATGAAATGGCAAAAACTTAAACGTAAAACAATACTAGCAAAAAAGGTTTTATTATAATCTATATCAAAGACGACTAAAGAATACCGTTGTGAAGCGGCCAATAGGATGGGCGCTCAGCGTTGCCATATCTACTAGCCTCGAACACTCCTGGTATTTACAGCTCGAGGCTTGAGCGTACAGTTAAAAGAATTATAAATGCGTTGAGTCAGCCGCTTTCAGTTAGAAGCGTGGGAAGAACGTGACAACGTCACACTACGGCGATTGGAGAGTTCAAGGTCTCGGTGTACACAAGCCCGACCCTCAACGGTATTCTTTCGTGGTCTTTGATATAGTTTCTACCTTTTAGATTTAAAAACATTTAATAATTGTCATTTGTTTTGTCTCGTAACTAAGCGTTTAAGTAATTGAACTTACACATACATAATTAATGTCACCTAATTTAAAGTTGGGATACATAATTATTCGCATAATACATTTACTAAAATGTATACAAAGTTAACATTCAGTTAATAAATCTTATTTAATTAAATCAAACTTGTGGCGAAGCTTTGTAATTAACATTCCATGTGTGCTTCGGCCACCTCCGCCATTGTATCCGCTTTAAAGATACAATCAAATATGTACAACATAAATAGTTTAAGACATTACATTTTCAAGCAATGTGAAATGGTATGAGTATGAACTAAAATTATTGTGTAGATGTTATAAATACCTTAACAATTGAAAAAGGCTATTTCAAACTTTAAGTTATTAATAACCTATTTGAGATACAGATTTAAATTTGTTTATTCAATAAAAAAAAAATTCTGTCATAAATGTAATAAAAAATGTCTTAATTTATTAATGTTACTATGATTAATTACTTCGTAATACAAGCATATAATCTAAATTTTAAATGACCAAATTCAAAACAATACGGCAAAATACTTTACACCAAATATCGAGCATTATACAGTAGAAAATTACATCACAATATTATATAACTCGATCATGCAGCTGAACCGTTGACGTAATTTGAGGAATTTCCAAATTAAGTTTATATATTTTATTGTTTCGACCAACTATTTTGGAGATTGTTCTATTCATGTAGGCGTGGAATAGATGGCTGCGCGTACGAAATATATTGGTATAATTTGTTTGTACCTCAGCTTCCAGCTCTGGATCACTCGCTGCATTGATCTCAGTTGATTTTAAACTGTAACTATTATTATTGTATTTCATGTTTTGTTATATTTTATGGGAACCAGATGGGATATAAAGTCTACAAAAACTAATGTAGCTATAGAATAATCTATATACACAGTATAAAATCCAAATACCACTCACTCGCTCACTCACTCACTCACTGACTCATCACGAAATCTCAAAAGCTATTGAATGGATTGGAACGACATTTGGTATGTAGCTTCCTCTAGGGCCATAGGTGCTCACTAAGAAAGGGTTTAAAAAATTTCGACATTTTAGGGGATTTGGGGGTCAAAGTTACTAAAAATCCCCATAAAAATACATGGGATAATATATTTATTGATATAATCTTTTGGTTAATATACATTTAACTTTGATTTCTCAATCGATCCATGCAAATCCGGATCGGGGAATCTATTTATATATTATATATTTTGCTGCCCCGATCTATGTATTTATCATTATATCTAATGAACGATTTGTCTAAACATGGTGAAATCTCAAACAATATACTATTTATGATATTCCAATTAAACAAAATATTGTAGCCTACGGTTATAAGTCTTGGTAAATTAGATTTGTAATTTTGTTGCCTACAGACTGATCACGATTTCTTAAAATGTATATAGCCTTGAAACAAAAAACCTGGCACAAATTACTGTACTTTTCCCCTCCCGCCCCTCCCTCACTTTCACTTTCCGACTCACAGACCACAAGGCACTGATGCATCAGTTGGGCTTATCATTTTGATGTTCTCATTCCTCTAAACCCTTCTATTCCTGATACTCCCGTTCCCTTTTTATATCGCGGATAATATTGGGGAAATTGGGCAACTTTCAGACAATGATCTCCAAAGCTCTCAGTCTCCGACAGAGCCGTGTTTGTCATCTGATACTGTTGAGTCAGATCATTGAACAAACCACTCAGAAACGTGGGAAAAAACGGCGAAAACGTTTTTCTAATACTAATCGTTCTAAAGCACATAGGGAGTCTGTCAAAAGATACATTGCAAAAAATCCCGCCGTAAATCGTGAGGCTGTCAAAAGATACAATAAAAAAATCCTGCCGAGAATCGTGAGGCTTCCAAAAAGTACAGTCAACAAAATCCCCGCGTCAAAATGGCTGTCGTTCAAAAATACATTTCTAAAAGATGTCACATGAAGGTGCTTCCATGGTCTGAAAAATCAATGTTAGGGTTTCATTACAACTGCAAAACCGATTATCACAAAGACAAAACAGTTGAACTGGGTCCTTATGACGACATGTAAATGGTGTACAGTGTACAGCTATGAAGTGGTATAAACGACATTTTTTAGAACCTACGATTCATATCCTTATGACACACAAAATTAGCATTACTTGTCGCATTTATTCCACCAAAATAATTATGAAATAGCGAAGCATTGTCGGGTCAGCTAGTATTGTATATTTATAACCACAAACATGTTTCTTTCTAGTACGAAAAATCTCAAAAAATGGTTATAGTCAGGTCAACAAACGAGTTTCCGGTTATTGAATTTTAATGGCTATCTAATTCTCCCAAGCGACGTAGAAAACCAACAGTACCGCAAAGGACGTACAATGAGACCGTTAGTGTATGCAAACATATACCACTCCCGACCTTAGGTCTCACCATAAGATTAACAGCAATATCTCATCATTCCTATGGAAATTCCATAGTAACATTACTAGAAGGGAAATTCAAACTAAAGTTATTAATTATTAAAATTACTTATTGACATACAAAATATAATTAGTTTAAATCAATGTAAGATTAGTATTTATGAAACTACAATTACAATGCCATAAGCTTAGCTTACAAGCTGATGTGAGTTCAGTGCCTGTATTAGTAAAAATAAATGATGCAGGTGTATCATTAGAATGCAATTTAATTAAAGATTTTGAGGAAATACGGATTTAGTAATGAAGTGTTCCTTTTTACGTTTTGAATAGAGAACTATTGTTTGAATTTAAAAGCTTGAAATTATATTCTTAGAAATGGAATCTTTTGAGTTGTATACATATGAAAGCAGATCGATACCAAATACGTATCAATAGTAAAAAGAGGGTTTATAAAATAGCACTTTGCATCAAATTACCGATCTAGAAGATATTATTTTCTGTGTAATTCACGATATAAAAATAGTAAGATAAATTTTTGTGCAAGGTATAAAATTGTTCCTTATTAGCGAATGTCCATAGACGTGAGCTATTCCATTGACTCTTATAGAAGACCTAAGGTCGGGAGTAGTAAATGAGCACCTAGAACACGTTTAGGGGTGTCATTAAAATGTTGTATATATACGTAGGTGTTGGTGTGTGTGTGTATGTGTGTTTGTTCGTACACTAAGGGCTGCATTTTAAACGAGTAGATAGAATTGCCTAAGTCCGGAACTGGACCCTCTCTGTTCGCGGAGCAATTCAACCTGTGCCAACCTCCTGCCGCCACCATTGCTGTAACAGCAGACCCCGCCCTTGTCCCCACTCCGTAAATAACAACAGCAGTTCTGCCAACGTCCAGGCTGTAGAGTAAAATTATGGAACCATCAGAAACTAATTAATTGTTGAACGAGCGTCAGCGATGTCCTGTTTCAACTCAACTAATTATTATTTCGTTTGTCTGTTTGTTACTGAAATTTAGCATAAATAATTAGTCAGGAAGTCAAGAAAAATGACGTATGTGTATAGATTTTTGACCGACTTGGTCCAAATTTGCTACACACGTTGGTTGTCTAAGTCACTCAGACAAGTTCGGTAACCATTATGACCAGAAGTAATTTTTTTACAATATTTTTCGTACTTAAATGAAATATTTTTGGGATTTTATCTAAAAAAAAAAATATGTAAGACATTACTCTGCACATTTTCTTTTTTTTAACTTATTTCTCGCTTGTTTCCCCAAAATTGATCAAAACGTAAAATACCATAAAAGTACTCGGTTCATATGCAAGTGGGGATTTTACAGTGGGGTAACGCTTCTGATCCAAAGTTTTTATGCTTGCAGTCCTTAACCCGAGGCCGCAAGGTCAAGGTGCAAATTTGCAAAGCGAGTGAAACGTAAGAGCGCGTGAGACGAAGGTTTAAGTTTAATTGCAAACAAATTCTACTAATATATTTCGTATACATAGCCCTTCGTGAGTAGATCAATTTCCCAAATTGTTGGTTGAATATGTAAATTTAAATTTGGAAATTCGCTCAACTCACGTCAGTGGTTCAGTGGTCGAATTATTTGTATTTTAAGTTATACTCTTAAATCATTAGTCCTATTTACTTAGATGTATGTCATAATATTTAGTTTGAAGTATTATAATCCCAGTATGTATTAATATTGTGAAGTAATAATTAGCAAATTTACGTAATAAAGATGAGCTATGCAGTGACTCCTATGGTGAATCGGGAGTAGTTATTGAGCAGCGATCATGGTCTACAGAACACATTTTGGGGTGTCATTAAAAACTTTAAATTATGTATATATGTGTTCACACTCAAAAAGCCGCATCTTACGTCCCATTTTGTCGAAACGTTGGTTTTCTAAGTTGCTCGGACGAGTTTGTTACCCAAAAAAACCAAAACAGGAAGCACTATTTTTGACCTGAAATAACAATATTTCGAAATTTTTCGTACAAAAATCACTCCTAAATAAGTTTTTTCTTAAAACATAATTTAAAATAAAATTTAATAAAACATTTTTAAACTCACTTTAAACACTGTGTACTTTAACTCATTAAAATTACAAACATTTAATTTAAGTAACACTTTCTATGCACATAACATTTATAATAATTAATCCGCAGTGTTTTGCACAACATATACTTACTTACAAGTGGTTTTTATTATTATTTTTTTTTTTTTTTGTACCGAACATAATTTCACAACATACGTAAAATATTGCTATTCAGATAAGTTAATCAATTTATAATATATTAAATCTAATTACTTGTCTTAGCAATCTTCAAAATTGACAATAATAGTTTACAGCTGTTTCGCCTATTTATCAGGCATCATCAGAACTTAAAAAAAGACTTTCAGATATTCACTTTGATGAATATTAATAGTAATCGGTTACGGCTAATCATACATTAGTGGAATCAATTTATCTAAACTTTATATGAAAATACCAAAGACTAAAACAACTATTTAGGTGGAGAAAATATTTATTTTAGCGTGCTACAATCTTTTGATAATTCGATATAAATTACAAAACTTGTAACAATACTCCCTAAATGAATAAAATTTTCTGAATTCGCCACATTATTTTCAAAACACTCTACACATTTTAAAAGTTACTTTTTAAATTTTAAATCTTGAATTAAATTTATCAGAATGTTCAAAATCTAGTGAATCTTAATAATGTAACTAAATTTAATTCATTGTGGAATCACAAATTTAAATGCTTTGTGCAATTGTATATTTATGATCTAGAGCAACCGGATATATGCTTTTAAATAACAATAGTTATTAGACTCTCCGCCAGCAATCCTTTGAAGTTTTATCTTCAATTAAAAATGTCACTTGTGTATTACACTACACGTGTTTCGAACATTTGTCGTCCATCGTCGGGTGATCAAAACACTTAATTAAACACATTTAACACAAAATTACATTTACACACTCAATACTTGCGCACAATAAAACATATAAACGTCCACGCTATCATATTTTTATGCTGGCACTACTCAGTGCACTAAAACAATAATTTTAGGTTAGGCCTAGACTGATGAACCAACATATAATGTTTATTGAATGTTTAAAATGAATGAATATTTAACTGTGTTTAACTGTGCTTAGCTTTAATATTATAATTCATTTTATACATTTAAAATAATAACATTAACGTATGGAAACAAAAAAATACTTGTATACAAAACAAACTTATAATATACGGTAATTGAAAGATTAAAATTATATCATTCGAAAAGTACTGTGCCATAAATGTGCACAAAACATAAATTATCTGGGTATGTTGCCGTTAAGGCAGGTAAAATGAATTAAACATACACACAATAAATTTAGGTTAGGCATAGACTAATGAACCAACATTTTATTTTTATTGAACGTATTTACAATGAATGGACAATTTACCTGTTTTTAATATCTTAGCTTTTACGTTATAATTAATTCTACATCTTTATTATAATAACATTAAACTTATGGAAACATCTTATGGAATCATCTGTATATACCTGTATCAAAATATAAAATTATATTCACTTTATTTTCTAAGTTTGTATTACCACATACTTTCCATTTCTTGAATCTACATTATAAAATTGCAATAGTCAGATAATTTAATAATTAAATAACTATTAAATTGATAATTATAATTTAATAATTAAATTATCTGACTATTGCAATTTTGTAATGTAGATTCAAAAAATGGAAAGATTGTGGTAATACAAATTTAGAAAAGTAAGTGAACATAATTTTATATTTTGATACAGGTATTAGTGTTTCCATACGGTTAATAACAATTAATTATTGTTAATTTAATTCACTTATAAATATTGTTTATACTAGAGCATGGCGATAATATCCGAACTACGCCTGACGGAACCAAAACGTCTCCTAACTTAAATTTATGAACCAAAACAGATGTTTCTTAAATGTATTTACATTCATTACCACAGCAACCAAATCGATAACGGGTTTTCGTTACGCGTTACATTTTCTATGTGTCAACTCCTATCGCAAGCTGCGTAAAGGAACTTCGTTCCAAAAATACAAATGTGGCTACAGATGTATAAAATGTTATCTTAATTTTACAACATTTTACTATTTAATAATATTAAAATTTTAAACTATTTGGTATGTCAATATGAACAAAAGGTATTAAAAAGATTATTTTTAACTATATTCTTATATAATATGTAATATATTATTTAAATAACACATTTTAACAAATAGGCCTACAGTTAGTAATCCTTTTAATTTTACACATTTACCTATTACCATTGAAGAAACAATACTATAAGAAGCGAAACCTAATGGGTTTTAAGCGGACGCTTGTGTGGTAGTTCAGATCGAAGTCACTCGGAGCGCCACCAGTCTTTTGCTGCTCCTTGAGACGAAACTGACATTATAGGCAGAGTTTAAATTTCGCCGCACCACCAGACCGCGAATATATCTGCCTCTTGCACTGTCTGGCACAAACGCTTTGACCTCCTTTCAACATCCCCAACGAAGAGAATAATTTAGTTTTCGTTTTGGAGGGAGCAAGCACATGTTTCAATATTTGGCGCACGTTGCAACTATATTATACAGTACTGTTGAACAATGATTTATTATTGATAATGTTTTTAATAACCAAATTATAAAATGTGGCATAAATTTAATACTTTTTTTAATGAATTAAAAACAATTTTAAGTAGTAAATGATTTTTGTGTAACTTAAAATGATTTTTTTGTAACTTAACGTAAAAATGTTATGTCAAATACTGTATAAAAATTATCTTAAATCTCCAATTAACATTATTTGAACATGGGTTTTTCCTGAATTTGATTTGATAATCTATTACTGTAAAATATTGTAAAGTCTTCTAAGTTTGTTTGTTGGAAAAATATCCCATACAAGGTAAATGTAAAATATGCATGCAACAGTAATTAACAAATAAACACTTTATTTCGTAAAATCGGACTTAAAATTGGTAAAATATTTAACGAAATATACAAAAACTTAGGTAAAATTGCAAAACAGTTTTTGTTTTGACACCAAACATATATATTTCAGCCTTTCTCAAATAAGGTGTTAGATTGTTCATTACTGCTTTTGGGATATTTAAAGCTTATAAAAAGTATTGTTTTCCAGGCAATACTTATGACAGTTTGGCTAAAAAGCTCTAAAAGATTTATTTTTATGGTCAATATTTTGAACTGGGAGAAAAAACCAGAAATAAATAAATAATAATAATCTTTATACAAACTATTTACAATCGATCACGTAAGCAACAACTAAAATAATTCAAAGCAAAGTATGGTACACATAGACTACGAAATAATTATACCGACTGTTCCATAACTAGGTGTACGAGCGCTTATTCTTCGCGTAAGGGATTGAGCTACCGTAATGTAAACAAGTAGCACGGGTTATGAGCTTCGCTGCGCTCGCAACGTAAAAACTCGCCCATCGGCCTCGGATGAGAAGATGCCCCCAATTTAAAGTTCACCCACGTGGCTTTGGACCAGTTACTTTTATGTTATGTTACGTTTTGATCGATTTTGGGGAAACCAAGCTAGCTATAAGGCCGCGTAAAACAAAATGTGCTGATTAACATCCTATATTTATGTTTTTAGAAAAAACTCTAAAAAAAAACATTCAATCGCGTAGGAAAATCTACAAAAATCTATTTGCAATTTTACAAAACGTAGAGGGGGCGATAGTTATGGAACATCCTATATAACCTAACATTTTGTTACAATAAATAATCACCATGAATATACACATACATACATTGGAAAACAACATACACACAAATATAATGTTACAAAGCTCTTAAGAAACCAAGCATACACAATTTACAAACTTCAAATTTAATGATTTAATATAAATGCGCTTCTAAAACCAGGTGATCTCTTTGAACTTGAAAGTACACTAAAATAACAGTTTTTCCAAATTTTAGCTTTGTATGAAACAAGAATTATTCTACAGATGAAATTCTATGTATTTTGATAATTTTTTAAAACTAAAACTAAAAAATACTCCGGTAAAATACTCCACACTTAGGGGCTGGATTTGCAGTTTCCACAAAAAGGAACTGGCCCTAAAGCCTTTGCTTTAAAAATTGGAATGGGGATTTGGCGTTAAACGATCAAGATAACTGTAGGGAACTTAATATATATAGGCTACTACTAAAACTAATCCAAACTCAATAAAACCCGATGATACAGAAATTAAAAGACTTAAAAATAAGAAATGGAAAAACTGAATTGTTTAAAAAACCCTCCATGACCTCAATGTTAAAAAAAACTTGTATTTTTGTGTAGGTTTGAAATAAATAAATATATTATTTCTGGTTAGCGTTAACATTAAATATTTTATGCAGTTCAATCAAAAAGTTTACGAAAATTTGATACTAAAATAAAAACAACTGTACGTCTCCGAAACACCTGTTGGTAGGAGCAATTTCCTAAAAGTTCAGCCTTAAGAAACATTATCTTACATTCTGTAATATAGATGAAAAAAAACGTAACACCCTTTATAATTTATGAAATTTAATTTTATATTATATTAAAAAATATATAACTTACTGTTATTTGGACCGCAGTCATGGCACAAATGTTCAAAGCACGTGTCGGTCAATACAAATTATTAAATGATAAAGGGTGTTCAGTTTTTCTTCAATCTATACTACACATTTAGCAGCCCCATACACTGTGAACTAAATATCTCTTAATACATTAAATTATACACTTTTCAGTTTCATTAGTTTTGAGTTTGGTTTCAAATTTTCTTTGAAGTTCTGTCTTCGCTTTTGACCTACCATTAGTGCTCTATCTCTTAGATAATGGGATAACCATTTTATATTGTAGAGTATTTTCATCCTAACAAATTGCTCCAAGATGAACTGACGATGGTCCTTGCACTTATTAACAAACCACTAAATGCACTGGTGGTGCTAAATGAACAACAGTTAAACAAATAATTAACCAAATCAAATCATTCAATATTTTCAACCCGTTTATTAAAAAATCTAATATTATTAGATTTATGTATCTATTCAATAGATTATTATTAGTAATTAACTAGGGGAGGCTGTTAATTGTAAATACAAAAATACTATACAATTTATCACAACGGTTTGAATTCCTTAAATCCTTTTTGAATTATTAATCCCTACTTGAAGTAGTAAAATGGCACAATGAGAAGGCTTAAGCTTAAAATTGAAATACAGTTGTATACAATAGCTTAAACAAGTTTTTCATTATGTATTGTACGCACGTTAAAAATGTAACCGCAATAGATAATTACATTTAAAAATATAGTAATTTGTCGTTTTATTGATATCAGAAATTTTTAAAATGTCACACTTAAGGTTTAATAATTAATTACTTTATAAATGTTACATTTGTGTTTAAATGTACAGGCAAATAACATAATAACTAGATCAGCTGTCCGATTATTAAAAGCACGTAGTTAGACATTTTACTAATAATAAATCAGCTGTTAATTGTAAATACAAAAATACTATACAATTTACCACAACGGTTTGAATTCCTTAATTCCTTTTTGAATTATTAATCCCTACTTAAAGTAGTAAAATGACACGATGAGAAGGTTTAAGCTTCAAATTGAAATATATGTTATGAGCGTACGTTGAAAGGTTCTCTCAAACAAAGGGTGAGCTTCTAGACAAAAATAAATAACGTGGGGAATTTTTAAGATTTTATAATTTGTATTTTTTAACAAACTTAAAATGAGGAAATGATAAATTTTATATTTTTGGTAATGTTTGGGCTTCAAATTGGTACATTTGTCATGAGCCTAACTGGTGACGCCCAAACTAATGGATCTTACACAAATTTCTCCCATTTAAATAACATGGCGTAATTTTAAAATGACAGTTGTTAAAATAAACTCAATTTATTGGATTTTTATATTTTGCTGTAACTCTGCAGTGTAAAACGAATAAAATGACACTTTTTTTACAAATTGGTCGAAAAATACCGACGTAATAGGCCGATAATGTACTTCCCCAACGATAATTCAATAATTACAAAGCAAACGCTTAAAAAACACATTCGGTACACGTGAAGCACAAACCTAGAATAACGGTCGTTACACAATTAACATTGATAATTCAATAATTACTATAATTATACAATAATTCAAATAACAGGAAATCTATAAGAGATATAGAAGGGTACTGTAAGCGGCGTAAATGTTCTAAATTTTTAGCTCTTTCGATTGAGCTATCAACCAACCTCGTCCTTTTTTATTTTTACAAATAAATAAAAAAAACGAAAAAATGTATAAAATTAGAATTTTTATAGCCTCGAATGTTACAAAAAAAATCATTGCTTGATGACATATCTAGAGTTAAAAAATAAACACATTTTTTTTTAAATCTTCAAAATCGGTCCATTAGGAGAGGCTGGGCGATTGAAAATAGGTTTTCGACAAAAATCATTTAATAATATAGATTATTATTTGAAAATATAATTAATTATAACAAAATACTACGAGATGTTCTTCTCTTTCAGTTATTGTTTTCTCACTTTAAAATAGGATTTACAAAACTTTTATAAATTAACGAAATGATTTACAAACGCAATAAAAAACAAATACTAAAATATACTTTATTATGAAAATTAATGAATAAAAACGCGAATCCAGAATAAATAAATAGAATAGCGTGATCGGACCAATGGAGAGCATAGCAGTTGTTTACGTTTACGCATCGACAAAACTATTTGGTCTCTGTGAAGTTGACACTAGGGGCGGGCACGTAATGTACAGTCCCAATAAAGAAGGTACAGTCCGCGCGGCGATGCTGCTGGCGGTACCTGTTGGCCTCGATCCAAACTAGGCATTTTCGACTGTTGAAAAGTGTTACCTCTGATAACATGGGGGTTTCGCTTCTTATAGTGTTGTTTCTTCAATGCTATTACCTATATTTAAAAATTCTAATTAGCATAATTAGGTACGCAGGCCTAGAAAAGTATTTTTTAAAAGATGTATTTCTGATGAGTATCTAATTAAATCTGCCTGTAATTTATCTAATTTAAATTATACTTATATCACAACTAGCAAACGTAATAATTAAAGCAAACTTTTTTAAATAAGGCAGACATATTTTTTTTATGAAGTTACGTATGACAACATTATCTTACATTTTTCAAGTATTATTTATTAGATGTTTTGTGAAAACTTTATTCTAACTATAACAATTCAAAATGATGTTGAGAAATAAATCTGTACAAAATAAAATTAATTTAAGAATTCCATTTAAATCAAAAGAAACATTGGCGCGACACCTAGCGGTAGATTTCTACAACGTATATTAAACTATGAAATGGCCAAGATTTTCACCATTTAAAGTCACACAAAAACGTAAATCCAACAATTCCCCAATTATAAGTCGTTATATTTATCATCCATATTAAAAATAACCGTAAAAAACCTGAGTTGTCTATAACAATAAATAGGTCTGAAGTAAAGACAAGAGATAAATAGAATTCAATCGAAATAAGACGAGAATGTCACAATACCTTTTATAGGCCGTGAACAGAAACAGCGATAGAATTTCATTAACTAGCAAAATACCATACAAGTACGAATGGAATAAATATGGCCTATGGATAATCACATATGTATACACATTTTATCTCACTTAAAATATGACCGAGGATATTAAAATATTACAGAAATAGTCTAAACAAAATTAAAAAAATTAAAGTCTAAAGAGAACGTTTTAGTATAGAAATAGACATTGAAATTGGTACACGATTCTGATTGGCTTAGGCCAACATATGATTGGAATCTTAAATAATATTAGAAGTCATGCTATGTTTGTTAATTTGTAAGGATTAAATAATGCAAGAGAAGTTATTTAAATCCCATAGTATATTTTAAACAATAATTTTAATAATAGTAAATTCAGTAAATGTAAATGTAACTATTAAAAGTTTAGTTTTATGTAATAGGGTCAAAGAAAAAAAATATGGATTGTTGAATAAGACCCCAGACTGGATGGATGGGCCTATATATTTAATAATTTTAAGGTAGATTTTCCAAAAAGGAAAAAAAGTATTACTGATATCAATTCAAAGTATATCAGAAAGTTTCAGCAATCAAGTGAAAGTGATTTTTATATAAAGTGATTAATAATATCTCAGTCAAACCTAAGATAAAGACGCATAACCTCAGAACCAATTGGGTGAGACCTAATTTAATTGATTTGAATTACTGTGTCATAACTAATAACCTAGTATGCAGATCTTATATTAAAAAAAGAAAAAAATTACAAACATTATTGAGAATCAATTTTATCTGTTACAGTAACAGAATATTTTAATATAAACTTTTCAATGTGTACCCAAAGTGATTGATACTATGAACAATTATTTCTACAATCATTCACTCATTAACCAAACAATAACTTTTATTTCATTGATTTATTTTATGCTAATTTTAGGCTTGAAATCCCTACTTCCTTGAGATAAGCCGCTCTTACATTAACCCCGAGAAAGAGACTCATATATACAATTAATTTCATTTTATATCATGTTTAATATGTACCAATTTTTCTTTTATAATTAATAATTACATCAAACAGTTCTGATAATAGAAGAAATAGACACTTATTAAATGAAATACATTCTAAGGAGCCATAAATAGTCCTAATTATTATTTGGATTTATAATATGTTATATGTACCAATTTAATCTCTTTGCTACATTAATTGTTTCATTAAATAAGATTTATATAAATCAAGAAAAGGATTTATCTTTTTATAAAGTTTATTCATACAAAATTTTGTATGAATATCAATAAATAATTCCATTATTGTAATCAATTGCTGCTTTATTTCTCTGTATATTTTTTTTCAATTATTATTGTTATTACTAAGACATTTTACTATTCTTTACGAAAGAGCACCATAATGTGTAGTTTATAAATTTTAATATTTTGAATAAATTATTGATATTAAAGAATTAATGTATATTTCATAACAAACAATGAAAGCCAAAATAATAGTTTAACGTTATAAATCTTGTAACTCATTTAAAACCATTTTCTGCGGAAACAATGGGACAGTTTCAATATAAACTAAACCTAGAATGAAAATAACAAACTAAATTGAATCTGTCACCGACTTAAAATGTATATGTTGAATGAAAACATACAGTTTCCAGTCTGCCGCGTATATATATCAGACTAAAAAATTAAAACAATAATATTTTTTTTACATACTTTTAATTTAAAATTGCAGAAGATCTACAACGATTTTAATTTACCAATTTGTAGTTTATTGCTATTAGGTTACATTTTCAATGTATTTCAAATGTTGTTTTATCAATTACAAGTGATCAAAATACATTTATAGTTATGTTAATTTTATTATTTTGATATTTGTTAGTGAAATTTGTTTATATTAACTTATAAGGTTTTTATAGCCTCATATTAGATTAGATAGATAACATTTAATAATTAGAATTAAAGGAATAAACTTAAGTGAATATGCTTGTTGATTACACGAGATGTAATATATAGTTATTTCTTTATTTGTTCAATATTATTAATTAGTTTTAGAAATTCAAAGTAAAATACTTATTAAAAATTATATACGAATAAAAAACCCTCACAAAGTATCTTTCATAAAAAGAAACACCTATTACAGTATTCATCTGTGAAGAGGGCAACCTACAAATAAGAAATCCAGTAAAAAATTAAATAGCCACACAGAATTTAGTAATTAGATTTGTTTTCAATGTAATATAATTGTATAAGTATCCAAGTCACAAATAGATATAACTAAATCTACCTGTAATCCGTCGTCTCACTTCGTTTATCGTTTGTTTATGACGCGTTTCGAAAAATATGTTTCATTATTTGCTTTGTTAAAACATTAAAATTATAACATCACATATAACACAAACATATTCAACTCACAACACATAACACACAACTAAATAACATGTAATTCGGGTAGACGTCTACTTTCATTAACGATCGAACGTCTGCTGAATATATTCAGTGTTCAGTTTATGAGAGTCAGAGATTCTTATCGCCAAATCATACAATATGTTGGCATGGAACTGTAGCTGGTCGTTAAACAATTAGTTGCTGTTATGTTTAAAGGCTTTGTAGATCTCCAATAATTATTATATAGCATGCGTCAAATATGGATCGGTTCAAAGCATCGATGTATAAACACACTGGATCGCTGGCTGCGTGTATTGAATACGGTCCGGCTGGCCTAGCCGCTTCCCCCACCACTGGAAGGACAGCAACAACACGTGAAGCATTCAAAGTTAATGCAACGCTCACAAATGTTTTAATTTATTTTGCTCAGCTTCAACAACGGCACCAAACATTATTTATAAAATAATCATTTTAATTTCTAAACAATATTTAATTGTTATACAGTATGTAACACTTATTTTTATAGTAAACTAGTGGACCCAGCAATGCTTCGCTATTGCTTGATTTAATTTAAAAGTTAGTAAAGTTATTCCATTGACTTAAGTGATCGAATTGCAAAATGATTTTTATGCCACAAGAATATACTACACAAATTTAGATCTATAGTTTGTAAACCTTTATCGATAATACAGTAAACCTTTTGTTTGTTTTTACCTAATCTAAAAAAACTGATAGTTGTGATAAATTGTAAAAAACCTGATTCTAAATTAGCCCAATTGGTTGGAAATAAACGTGTTTTGGTTCATTGTAGGCCTAACCTAAAATTATGTTCAGTTTTTGATGCAAATCAGTTGTTTTATATATAATATGTAACAACCAATGTTTGAATTGAATTAAAATATAGTAAGCAATTTTAGTTGATTTTTGTTTTTATTTTAAGTTGGTCAATTTAACCTAAAAAGCTGTTGGTTTTGAAAAAATAATAAACGGATTACAAATTTGCTAGTAAAGTTGCTATGGTAATGAATGTAAACAAACATGTGTTACTAAGCATTTTATACGAACAGCTGATTTTGTGCGCTACGGTATTGAGTCCATACAAAAGAGGCTGTTTAGTTTTTTCTAAATTTGAAACTTTTTCGGAAAACTTTTCAAATTTGTCTTTATATGATAATCTAGTTCGGACTATTATGAACATTTTAAAATAAAAAAATAGCCAAATTGGTCCAGCCGTTCTCAAGTGATGCGCTTACAAAGGAACAGCAATTAATTCATTTTTATTATATAGATTAACAGTTTGTGTTTAAACTATTATTATTGTTGTTGGATAAGGATAAGGAAAAGTTTAGGGGAAAATAAACTGAACCAAAACCATAATGAAAAACATGATTTGTATTAGCATTTTAAACTGCATTTAATTTACATAAAAGTAATACCTAGGTATACATTACACTTAAACATTGTTAAATAAAACAAGTTTAGTAAGTTTTTGACGCACTCCAAGCTTTGTAAATGTAGCTTGCGATGTTTTGAAATGTTACAAAATTCCGTTAAAATGTATAATAATTTTATTTACTACTAGGAACTCGACCTCTGATCGCTTCGCTCGCCAAACCCTGTACAATGTACAAACGAGCCAAAGATTAACGAGATTTATTAGCGAATTTTCCAACTGCGAGCGAAGCGAAGCGTCCAGGGGCAGAGCCCCTAGTGTTTAGTAACGAAAGGAAAAAGTTCAACTTTAGGCCTATATAAAAAGTAGTAAACATTTTTTGTAATTTTTTTCATAAATGTAAAAAAGTTTCGTAATTTAGTTCTAAAATAGAACTGTATAAAAGTATTGATCAATCTCAAATTTCTTATTTTGAAAACACCAGTTTTTATGTTCCTACTACAAGACTGCTAACAAAACTAGGCCTGTTTTGAATAGTAATTTAGGAATACTATTTCCTCTGCCCAAAAATGACATATTATTATAAAAAAGTGTAGAGGATAAATCAAAGAATTGAACTGTATATAACAACAACAATGTGTATCACTGTCCATCTATCACGCTGCCCACCGCGGGTCTATCCCGCCAGTGGAGGGGGAAGCTCCACGCCGGCCGGCTCGTTTCTCGAACCTTTCAGACTACTCAGCGCGCAATCCAGTGTGTTTATACATCGATGGTTCAAAGTTGGTATGAAAATAGCTAAATTGATTATTAGTATCTATTAAGTGGTTTATATATGTTTTGAAACGCGTCATAAACAAACACTGAATCACGGATAACAAGTCAATTTAGTTGTATAATATAATTTGATTAAATTACAACACTTATATAATAACTGTTAAGAAACAATTCTTTAACGTTGCTTAGAAATATTTTGGAAAACTAAATCAGTATTAACAGGAAATAAAACGTTGTTATAACTGGATTATACAACTAACTTTATCTAGTCAACCAAGTCTAGTCGATTTCTTTCAACCAGGAAAATAATTTTTTCATGAAGACCTGGTTAAATTATATTAACCTAATTCATGTATGAAATATTTAAAATGGTCGCTGTTGCTCCGGGTCCAGACCAAATTCCTACAGATTCTATAAAAGAGGCACTGTTATCAGCACTTAAGTTGCTTTTGGTCATGTTTAACGCCTGTCTGAGACAGGGATTTTTCAGCAGAAAATGGAAAAAATCCAGGGTGGTCCTCATCGAAAAAGGAAAATGGAATCCGCAATCACCATCATCTTACAGACCATTGTGCATGTTAGGCACAGCAGGGAAGGGGAGGTGGAAAAACTGCTTCGGACGAGGATTTTGACCACCGTCCAATCAGCGAGGGACTACTCTGATAGACAGTATGGCTTCCGAAATTATCACTCCACTATGGGAGCAGTTATATAGGTGGTTCGAGCAGTGGTACTGAATGAAAAAGCCTACGACCAAGCCTAGCCAATCATAGTAATTGTGACGCTGGATGTGAAAACGCCTTTAATTAATTCTGCTAGATGGTTTGATAATTGTTAGCGCTGGAACATTCATTTAAGAACCCATGATACCTTATAAGAATGATTGAAGACTACCTCTGTGACAGGGAAATCCAATATGAGAGTGTGTCTGGAAACAGTGGGAGACAAATCACCGCCGGAGTAGCGTAGGAATCCATCATAGGATCAGACTTTTGGAATGCTCTGTACTACAGTCTGTTGTGGATTGCTAGCGGGCACCTTTCTCGTCGCTTACGCAGATGAAGCGGTAATTGTGATTGAGGCCCGCAGCACAGGTAAATATCAACCAGGTGATGAAGAGAGTCAGCAAGTGGATGAGTCGCAATGCCATGCAGTTAGCACTTGCTAAGACAGAGACACTTATTCTACCCGAATAGAAATAATACTAACAATTATGGATATGTGCGTAGGAAACGAGACCATTGCCACCAAGATAGCGATAACATATCTTGGAATTACTCTGGATTCCAACCTATTATAATGGCAACACATCAGGAAAGTGACTGAAAAGGTATCAATTACTGTAGCTAACCTGAGCAGATTGATGGTCAATATCGGAGGACCCAGACAAAGCAGAAGGAGATTGCTGATGGAGGCAGCTCACTCCATCATGTTATATGGGGCAGAAATATGGGTGGACGCTGTCCTTCAAAATAAATACATACATAGTTTGTTATTTATCCAGAGAAGAGGCGCAATATCTATAATGCCCTTTGTCTGAATCAGCGGTCTTAGCCTTCGCAGTTATACCCATAGATTTGCTGGCTGTAGAAAAGAAAAGGATATACGACCAGAGCCTCATACGTTAAAATGAGTACCGCGGCCCTTCCCGAAAGAACACTGTGAATAGCTGGCAGGAAAGATGGAATGAAGAGTCTAAATAACGGTGGAGATAGGGATGCGTCTCTGGGTAAACTAACTTCCATGAAGGATTTTCCCCGCCTCTTTAAAAAAATATATATTGGTGCCTGTGTGTACAAAATGTAGGATTTTAGTAGAGTTTGTTTGCACCTTAGCCTCCATTCCCAGCTCTCAAAATACCTCGTTCTGATCGACCTTGTGGCATGGGGATTATGGACTGCTTCACTTCGCTCACAGTTGACAAACTCGTTTAGCTGGATTGAACCGGGTACGTTTATGGTATTTTATGTTTTGATTATTTTTATGTGACCAGACTGGCTGTGAGGTCTTGTAAAAAAACAAAATGTGCAGAATAATATATTATATTCCTTTTATTTTAGATAAAAACCAAAACAAGTTTCAATCAAGTACAAAAATCCAAAAAGGCTATTACTTCTTGTAAAAACGAGCTTTTGGTTGTTGGTTTTTTGGTTAACGAACTCGTCTGAGTGACTTAAAAAACAACTTGTATACGAAAATTTGGATCAAATCGGACGTACAATGCGGCTATTAGAGTGCAAAAACTTATATAGGCTACACACACATATATAAATTACACAATAAAAAGTGTTCTGGTTACCATGATCGGTGCTTATTGACCACTCCCGAACTTAGATCGCACCATAAGAGTCACTGCAGTAGTTCATCTTTCTTATCGAAATTCACTAATAAAAGTGAGAAATATGTCATCCTTCCCTAATAGTGGTTAGACCCTAATAATTAAAATTGATATAGCAATTATTATAAAGTTTAAACCCTTTTCTAAAAAAAGATCTGTATATACCAACTAACAGTTTATATCTTAAAGTTACTAAATAATTTTGTTTGAAATATTATTTTAAAGAAATACTTTTCTTCAGAAAATAAACCCCATATTTAAATTAAATATCTACTGTTAAAAATGTATTTTTGAATAAGGGATGAATTAATGTAATAATAGGAGATATTAAATAAATAATTTCTGTGTTTAATACATAATCCTTGCAAGAGTTTTAACTTATTCATGAATACAATTATTACATCTCTAGATTGCTATCATTATTACACAGATGAAGACAGTAAATTGTTCCGTAAGCTTCTTACATTCATCCGATAAAAATTAATTTTCAATATTTTTGGAAAATCTAAGTGCATTTAACAATAGTTATTCTAAATGTATTACAGATATTTATGATTTGTATAGTATTTAATATTGACATAATGTATTGCCATTAAAAATATAAGTTATATTTATATTATAACTCTTATTGGCATTTTAAAACTAATTCTGAAATAGTTTTTAAGAAAAAGTGTCATCCTTTACTCATAGAATGTCTGGTTGCATAACTATACTGTATGTATAAGCAATTGTATTACACACAATATACTTTCAGAAACCAAGTACTTACAGCCTAAACAACAATCTTATATCATTCAAAATTTAATTAACTTTTTTATAACATTTCTTAACCATATAGAACTCTCGCTATTCCCCATTAATCGAAAAGTCGCTTAATATAATACAGTTTTGTTGTAAATAATACAAGATATGAACATACAAATATTTAACATTTGAATTTTTTGGTATTGGCAAATACTTTTTCCACAGTTAGTATTGCATTTTTATTACTTTTTGTGTAACTTCCTTGGGAAAAAATAACACCTAAAATTTTAAAAATACGTCAAATTAGAAAAAAAAATATTTCGAAGATTTTATATATATATAATTTTATGTACATAATATTCGTATTTTGTTCATACCATACTTGTTATACATCGCTTGTTTAGGATCGCTTTTAGAGATTAACGTTAAAAATAATAACTGCCGTTTAGTTTGTACGATAGCAGAATGTCCTGTTTTTAATATTTTTCACACATCTACCTATTTTCGTTCTGTTCGCTCTGGTAGAAACACCATCAAAGTGTAGAACCAGTGAAATAAGTGGAAAATTTTTTTTCAGTCTCAAAATTATTAACAATTTCCTAGTTTCTGTCTCTTCCAATATCCTACTTATTATGTAAACTGAATTATAACATATTATATTATATTATTATATTATTATATTATGTAACACAATAGTCACTATGAAAATGAGTAAACAAATAAATTCTACATTACACTTCACGTATAAAATGCCGGAACGCGATCACTCGCACGGCATAAAAGGCCCTCAAGCAACTGCAAATATTAGTTTAACAGCGTTACGAGTAAACGTCAAAGTAGGGTTGATGATAGAGCCTATTAGAAGGTATGAGCTGGAAGAAACCCGCAAAAAAACTAAGTTGTTGTGTTTTTTTTGTATTTTTAAGTAAGTGGAAAAAAAATTATCCCTCGCCAGTCCTCTATAAATTGTTTGAAAAACTATAACTTAGTTATAAAATTAAACAACCCGACAATAAATTAAAACATAAATACTGTGTTTCAGATAATAAATGCCTGCATATAAACATTCAACATCAAGGGACCGCTATTAAAAAATACAAATAAAAGCGACTTTATATTTAACTATCTGACCCGTACGGCGTTGCCAGTGGTGGTTGGTATTTTCAGTCTTTATAACGTAATTGTATTCTTTTTAAGTGTTCAGTCAGTGAGTGGTATTTGACTTATATAAATATATATATAGATCTTAAATAATAAAAGCAGTATTGTCATAAGAATAAAAGATCTGAAATTATGATTTTAGTAACTTTGATCACCCCAAACCCCTCCTAAAATTTGGAAATTTTTCATACCCTTTCTTAGGGAGCACCTATGTATGGCCCTAGAGGAAGCTACATACCAAATTTCATTCCAATCCGTTCAGCAGTTTTGAATAAATCGTGATTTAATAACTTTGATCCCCAAACCCCCTAAAATTTCGAATTTTTTTAAACCCTTTCTTAGTGAACACTTATGGCCCTGGAGGAAGCTACATACCAAATTTCATTCCAATCCGTTCGGTAGTTTTGAAGAAATCGTGATTTAATAACTTTGATCCCCAAACCCCCCTAAAATTTCGAATTTTTTCAAACCCTTTCTTAGTAAGCACTTATGGCCCTAGAGGAAGCTACATATGCCTACCAAATTTCATTCCAATCCGTTCGGTAGTTTTGAAGAAATCGTGATTTAATAACTTTGATCCCCCAAATCCCTCCTAAAATTTCGAATTTTTTCAAACCCTTTCTTAGTGAGCACCTATGGCCCTAGAGGAAGCTACATACCAAATTTCATTTCAATCCGTTTGGTAGTTTTTGAGAAATCGTGATGAGTGAGTGAATGAGTGAGTGAGTGAGTGGTATTTCGTTTTTATATATATAGATTACTAAACCTATCTCTAAACTTTCAAATTAAACAACTGCAATTAAAACTTCAAACAATACTGATAGAAAAATAAAAAGACA
>JAGFPH010004913.1:18785-53591 GCA_018207615.1 Philaenus spumarius | reverse complement strand
AACATTTTATGTTTATTGAATGTATTTCAGCGCTTGACTATAATATCTAAACTACGCCGGACGGAACCGATCCTTTCTTAATTTAAATTGATGAACAAAAACACATGTTTCTTGAATGTATTTACATCCATTGCCATAGCAACCAATTTGATAACTATTTTTTTCGTTACTCGTATTTTATGTTTGTCATTGCCATAGCAACCAATTAATAGTACTTTTGTCCGTTACGCATTACATTTTATATTTGTTAACTCCTACAGCAACTTCGTTCCAAAACGTTTGTACCAAGTCGGAAGTAAAATGCGGTCAATTAGAGTACAAACAAATATATAGATATAACAATTTTAACGACTCTCCAAAAAGTGTTCTCTGGACCATGATCGGTGCTCATTTTCTACTCCCAACCTTAGGTCTCACCATAAGAGTCACGGCAATAATACCTCATAGTTCCTATGAAAATTCGCCAATAATAATTATAGATAGATTGGCACTCACTAGATGCCTAAATTAAAACATCTGGGTTTTAAAACATAGTTGTATTTAGCAATTGTTGAAACAAGTTAAAGTGATACAATACTAAAAGAATTGTGTCGTATACAAACAAACTTCAAACATTAAGAGATATTATTTGAAGTTTCTGAAGAACTGTAAAACACTACATACTATTTATAACATCATATTTATAGCATCCAATTTAAAAAAAAAACAAAAAACATAATACGTAATTATATTTTATTAAGTGTATAAAAACTTACCTCGTTGTAGATGGTTTCCATGCCCGGTTTCTTTATTTTGTAAACCACATGGTAATGTTTTGTTTGTTTTATTTCACCATCACTATATTGTGTCTTTGAACACGCACATTGAAAGTTTTAAAGTTTTTATTAATGTTACAACACAATTTATTATTAGCCTAGAAAAGATTTCACATAAATATATATCATAATATTATTAGTAAAATCTTTTATATACAGAATATTTTAGCAATTATTTACATGTCATATGAAACCTTCGTTTGTGATAGGTACCCTCCAACTAATACAAATAATAATTTTAAACCGCAACTGAACCTCGGATTAAATTTGCAATGCAGACAATTGCTTGATAATAATTACAACAATTTCTTTCATTTAAAATAAGCAGCATTAAAATCGGCCTAAAAAGAAATAGGTATCAATACTGTTTTAACCTAATAAAAGTGCCCTTCTAAATATCAAAATAAAATGAAAATTACATTTCGTAATTTGTTTGTACTAATGACAACATTTGCTTTTATTTCAAACAAATCACTGGAAAATAGCCCCAAGTATTGTTTTAACCTAAACGCCATAAAACGGGAAAATATACCGACGAAATTAAAAATAAATTTAATTTAAAACAAACAGCAAAAAAATCTGCCCTGTTGATCTATATAAATAACTATCAATAGTGTCACCAAACGTTTAAGGCTCTGATAATTTATTATACAGTATAAGTAAGATAAGATGATTTGTTGCCTATTTTTTATGAGTAAGTATTAAGATAAGACTATTTCACATCGTTATTATAAAATATATATATTTTTAATTTCAGCTGTAAATAATGCTACATTATTGTGTTACTTTGTATCTTTGAAATACAAATATTCGTTAAACGTATTTAGCTATGTATCCTATCTTTACATTTGACTATAGTAATATACAATAAATTACGTTATTGTAGTATTTAATCAATTTAGAAGTATAAAGATTAGTGATTTGCAGTAACTAACTCTAATAAAATATTTTGTAGTAAACGTAGGCAGAAAAACTTAAATCAATTGGATAAATAATGTTTTAATTCTATTCAGGTTAATTTTAAATAAAGTATTTTTAATTTTGTTTATGAAATGTAACATGTAGCCTATGGCTATCTTGGCAGTTAATTAAAAATTGCCAAAAAGCTTTAAAAACTGTTAATTTAAATTATTGTAATTGTAATGGTTTCTAAATATATAATAAAATTTACTGATACCGTAACAAATTGTTATGCCAAATAACTCCGAAAAGAATTTATTGTAAACACTTGTTTCAAAGGAAGCTGCACCTCAGTGACTTTGATATTCATTGGTGTAATACAAACAGGTTTAGGGTGGAAAAACAAATTTTGTGGTAAAAATATTTGTTTTTATAGTTTTGATGAAGTTCACTGACAATGTTACATCACAGAAATATTTTATTTTATTTAAATTAGTGTGACTTGTCAATGCTTCGCTATTTCTTGATTCGATTGAATACATATATAGAAGAGTGCTTCTTAAATATTACGCTAAACAGCGTATGGACAGCGTCCCTTACATAAAAAATGTGCCCTAAAACGCTTCTTTTTTCAAAGGCCCGCCTTTCTGTTGTTTCACACAATAATTCATATCTAGAAAAATGTTTTACTGATTAATTTCAAACTTTGCATGAAGTTTAACCTAACAATAATCCGTCTCACTAAAAATAAACGATTATATCCAATCATGCTTTTCAAAATGCAGGCTGTTTTAAAATTTCAAAAGTAATTTATTCAAAAACCGTAGGTACATTTTAACTAAAAATATTAGGAACCATTTTTGTAGCCCTTTTGATTCCCTATCGGGTTCTGAAACTGTCAAAACAATCGGTTGAAGAATAATAGTTAAGTTATGTCTAATAATTGGTTTGTTCAACCCGGCCTCCTATACCAACACAGTAAACACCACAATATTTTATGTATATATACTGATTTTATCTTTAACTTACCTATTATAATTTATTTGATTGTTTTTACAGTTTACAGAATCCGATACGTAATGAAAAGGGCTACAAAAAAAGGTGTCTTAAAATTTTTTTTAATGTACGGTGTTTGAGTAATTTAGGTCTGAAACTTTCAAACCGCCGCCATTTTTAACACACTATTGGATATAATCCCTTATTTTTCTTTAGTTAGATCATTGTTAGGGTAAACATCATGCAAAGTTTTCACTCAATCAGTAAAACATTTCTCTGAAATGAATTATTTTGTAAACAAAAAAATTGCGGATATCTGGAAAAAAAATCGTTTTAGATCACATTTTTATAAGAACTGTTTTATTTATTTTTATATAAGGAACTCACACCAGAAGAAAATGATATCACACAATTTTAGTTTTATAGCTTGTATAATTATTTTTAGTTAGTGCAAATTAAATAATTATATGGTATATGGGCGCTACCCCATTTTAAAACTTTCAATTATAGTGACCATATTCTCTAAACATTCCAGGTATTAATATGGATAAATTGTTAAATTTTAGTGAAATTAGTTGAGTAGTTTTTGAGCGTGTAGTAAAAGTAAGCGCATAAAGGATAATTTAATTTTAAGAGTAATTTATCTAATTTCACCATTCAAATTAAGCATTCAAATTTTAAATTCTATTCTATACTTAAAAATAATTTCACACAATTTTTCCTTCGTAGTTTGTAGGAAGTTAGCACAAATTGTATTTATTGTATTTATGGATAGCAACCATTTCCATCCCTTAGAATGTAGCAATTATTTCTATTTTTTAAACACTCCTGACATTAATATAGATACACTGTGAAAGTTTTAGTGAAATTAGTTGAATAGAATTTGAGTCTTTAGAGGACACAGGAACAAACATGAAACATTTATTTGTATATAGGTGGTGATTTAACTCATGTTCTAGTTAATAAACGAATACCTGTCAACATTTTTTTAGAAATTATTTACAATTAGAATTGTTTTTGTTAGAAGCTAACAGGCCTAAATTTATGTAATTATTTTTATTTTCTAATCCCTTTAAAGTAAATAATCACAACAGTATTTAAAAGTATTCCCTTTCTAATATTAAGCCATTGAAATGTTTTCTATTTAATCAAGTCAACTCAAAATAAGATTATACAAAAATAGAAGTAGAGTCTGAAATAAATATGATTTATATAAAATTATTTGATATTGTAAATAGAACAATAGTAACGACATGAGGCGAACGTTTCACCCCCTCCCCCCCCCATACAAGAAACGCAGTGACGTTGTAAATGAAGATTTATCGCCGGTGTTTCACAATGTTAATATCGTTATTAAATTTAAAATTTTACAATAAAAATATTTGTTTTCTTTAAAGCAGGGACAACCATTGGATTTGGAAACATAGTTTGTATTGTATTGTTTTTCTGATGATTATGTTTTAATTAGGAACTTTGTAACATTATATGCTAAATAAAATGCAAATAATAACATTCATGATGTTATTTAGATTGCCTTGTACTTGATTTTAATCTGAAATATTTTCCATTAAAGTAATTTTTCGAAGCAACTATGTTTTAAATGTTACAGATAACTGCAGAATAGATTTTCATTTAATATATTCATTTTATACATAGAAGTTATTTAATTGTATCTTCACTCTGAAGCAATGAAAATATTTAATATATTTTGCATAGTGACTATTTGCACTAGATTTTACACAACTCATTTTAATTAAAACTTAGCAAAGGTTATAATCTGATTCACAACTATGTCCATTGTTCATACAAGGTTGATATTAATTTGTTTAACTTTGTAATGTTTAGTACTAATGGATATTACATTTTTAAACTAACTTCAAACACTCGTCTTTTAAATAATTAATAGTTCAGTTTTAAATTAGTTGGTTTAGTTAAAACGGTCAATGTTGCCTTTTTGCATAGGCTTTTTATTGAAACTATCAAATAAAACGGAAATCAATAAATGAGAAATATCAAATAACCCATGTTTTATAGAAAATGTTGTTACTATGTTGCTTGAAATGTGTTTTTCGATGCAATACAGTTAGTCAGGTGTAATTGGATTACCATATTTGTCAATTTGCAGTACAAGTTACTAGAGGCACAAAACCTCTGGGAGTTAACACTAATACTGCAATTCCCTCAACATATAACATTCTCTTAACTCTCCTTCCCTCACACACTTGCTATACTTCTCTCTAGGGAAGGGGGTTTGACATTGTCAGGAAACTTTTAGGACAAGTTGCGACGACTGTTATACCTTACTATAGAATAGTAGTTTAATAATCTCGACTGTTCAAGGTTTTATGACAGTGAGTATAAACTCGTTAGTTTATACATCTCTAATTGAAAACAATTATTCCAACCCTACTCAACACATGTCATATAAGCTTCAGTAGTTCTAAGATAAAGTTAAGTCGTGTACATTGTGTCTAGAAAATATAGTTCCAAATTTCACAAAGCTTTAGGTGAAAAACTTTCAATAAACATATGATCTGAAATTCTTAGATTTCGAATTATCCGCCTTTTTGTTTTTGTTTTCCGCCATTAACACTTAATATCTTTAAAATCAGCAAATAAATTGACCTCAAATTTAGTGTTCGTTTGTTTCGTAATCTTTTACTATTGCACCCAAAACCAGAACGTGTTTTATACTTTAAAAATAGCGGTCACTTTTTTTTCATATATCTATAAAACTACAAACTTTACAAAGACAGTAATTTTTTTAATGACAAACCAAACGTTATTTTATTTTTTACGTAGCTCAAAATATACACCGATTTATTGGCTAAAAACTAAAAACAGAATTTCATGGCGTTGTTAATAACAACACAGAAACAACAATAGCACAATTAAAACTATTAGTGCTATTACAATCTAAAGGAATTATTCAAAATTAGGGCCCCTGTTTATCATATATGCATTGAAGCGTCTCCTGACATATTTCCACACACTTTGGAAAATTCCACTTATTGGCTGAATAGCATTCTCAATGTGTTGTATGAGATCTTGAACTCAAGATACTATAGCTACACTGTGCTCTTGAGGTGTCCCCACAGATACGGGATTAAGGTGGCCAAGTCACTGGGCCTCAACGGCAAATCGATTTTCTTGGTAGATATTACCAACATGATCTCCAGCCCCATACAATATAGAAATGAATCTAAAAGTTCATTGAGTGAGCCAATCTAAAATAAGGCAGGAAGATCAGTTGTCAAGAAGTGCAAGTAACGCTCACTATTAATAATCTAAGACTTTACTTCTACAGAAAATATGTGTATTATATCTAAACTATCAAGAAATTATGAATTTAGTTATTAGCCGATAAGTCGGTTATCTTTTGACAAAAAGTTGTGTTCGTCATTTAAAAAATTTTCTTTCTAAATTGTTTTGAAAAGTTTTCGGTTTTAGTGATATTTTACGTTAAATGTCAATTGTTAAATGGTCCCCATTTTTTAATCATTAAAATGAACTTCCTGGTTTTTTGTACAAGGGTTAAAGGTTTTGTAAAAAATATTTACACCAAATTTGAGGTCAATATCTTTTCTATTTTTAAAGATATAAAAGTGTTAAGTAAAAAATGGCGCATAATTCGAAAACTAAGCATTTCCTGACGTTTGTTTGTTAAAAATCTGTGTTCTTATTTTCAGCTACATAAATTTTGGACAGTATTTTCCAGACACTCTGTATACGAGTTAGTTTTTCTTTTTTTTATTGTATTTGAAATTTGTAATAGAAGTTTGTGTCTCGCCTTGTAAATGTGATGGTGATTTAATTTAAATAATTTAGTTTTTTAAGTTTTAAATTTTGGTACCGGTACTAACTGCTCACCAGCCATATTATTAATTTCACAAGTGTCACATTATTTTGAATTATTAATGACGTTATACATTATAATAATTTTTTTTTATTGGAAGCGAAATACTTTCAAATTACTGTCACCTGAGAATCAACTAAAAGTCATTAATAATATAATAATTTAAATAAAACCATTTCAAATATTAAAATTACTTAAAAAATTTAATAAATAAATCACTAAAAAATATATAAAATAGTTATAGATAACTAATTATGAACTGTTTGCATTATATAAAACACTAATAAAAATGTCTAGCAGTATTACAGCACAACACCAACAACAAATCACAACAAAAAATACATTAATATTACGTTTACAGGGTTATAGTGTTAACGATAATTTAAATTTAGATATCTTTCTTTCTCCTAAATAAAAATGAAATATGTAAGAAATGTTTTATTGTAAGTGATTAGATACGTATAGTTGTGTCTTTATTTGTTGTAAAGTTATCTATGTTTTCTTTAAGTTATTGTAAGTTGTAATATGTGTATTTGTTTCGGGACCGCACGGGACGTCAAACCTCATTCATTGACTCAAGTGTTCACCTTTGTTAGGGCCATGCATTACTCTGCTAGTTTTAAAGTTGAGTTCAGAAGAAAATTGTATTGATGTGCAATGTGGAAAATATGGCGAAAGAAAATTATAAATGCTATTTATATTTAGTAGACTTCGTGTTTAGAAAACCCTTACTTAAATTACTAATTCATTAAATATGGCTGTGGTCTACGCCAAGAACATCTGCGAATGAAAAATGGTAATTGCACTTTAATTTATTGAATGGAATATATCTTTATGAACGTTGATCAATAAAAACTACGTAATTATATTCATTAAAATGATAACTCCTTGTTTCATAATATTGTGAAATGCATGGTATGTATATTTATACTAGTACTAGCTGACCCGTACGGCGATGCCCGTGGTGGTTGGTATTTTCAGTCTTTTAAACGTAATTTTATTCTTTTTAAGTGTTCAGTCAGTGAGTGGTATTTGGCTTTTATATATATAGATCTTAAATAATAAAAGCACTATTGTCATAATAATAAAAGATCTGAAATTATGATTTTAGTAACTTTGATTACCCCCAAAACCCTCCTAAAATTTCGAAATTTTTCATACCTCTTCTTAGTGAGCACCTATGGCCCTAAAGGAAGCTACATACCAAATTGCATTCCAATCCGTTCGGTAGTTTTGAATAAATCGTGATTTAATAACTTTGATCCCCAAACCCTCCTAAAATTTCGAATTTTTTCAAACCCTTTCTTATTAAGCACCTATGGCTCTAGAGGAAGCTACATACCAAATTTCATTCCAATCCATTCGGTAGTTTTGAAGAAGTCGTTTTTTAATAACTTTGATCCCCCCAAACCCCCCCTAAAATTTCGAATTTTTCAAACCCTTTCTTAGTGAGCACCTATGGCCCTAGAGGAAGCTACATACCAAATTGCATTCCAATCCGTTCGGTAGTTTTTGAGAAATCGTGATGAGTGAATCAGTGAGTCAGTGAGTCAATGAGTCAGTAAGTCAGTGGGTTTTGGCTTTTATATATACAGATGTAGTTGGTATTATGCAGACTGTCCTTATTGTTGTCAATGTATTTTTGATGTTATATTTTATGTGTAAAAATTTATTTATCTTGAAAATATTTGAATAAATGAAATATCCGTAGATAAATACCGAATGTTTAAGTAAAAAAATGTTTCTTCTCACCATTAATATCTTGAAAACTAAACCCTCTTGCAAAAGTATTAATTTAATTTTTATTAGAAGTTATGTTAAACATATTTATTTTTAAATTTTACCAATTCATATTGAACAAAATAAATCAATATTTTTAGAAATTTCAGTACAAATTTGTTTTATATTATAACAAAATAGCATTATCTATAAATAATTACCTTTTTATATATATATTTATAATTTTATTAGTGATTAAATAAATCCTGTTTAGCTAATTGAATATGCTTTGATGCAATTATTATATTACAAGCCCTTGGAGCAGTAAACTTGTTTTACACACATAGAGACGGTATGAGATAATTTAAATTATTTGTTTTATAATTACAAAATTCTTTGTAAATAATTACAAAATATTTAAAAAATTTTTCTACAATATAAAAAAGTAAATAAGTAAATAAATAAAAAAATATCTATGTAAAAAATAAATAATAATTTAATGCTATTTGCCAACATTTGTTATTATTCAAGATAGAATAAGATTTTAAAATAAAATATAGCATTTTATCAATACTTTTAAGAAAGCCCATAAACGATTTAAATAATACCGTACGCATTATTATTATCTTATTTCCCTTTGTGACTTGAACGAATACAAGAGGAGTATGTATGTTTTTACTAGTGTGTGTAGTTTTCAAAAAAAATACTAACTATACATTGCTTACGTTAGTATAGAACTCAAGTGACCTATTGTTAATCCACATAAAGTGGGTAATAATTGCTATAAATTTGCATCAAATATTAAATATGTCATGCAGAAACATGTAACTGAATGACATGAATATAAAAAAAGAAAAAAATCACAAATATCGGTCTTCTCTGAGTTTATGTACAGTACAGTAATTGAAAATTTTGTTTTTTCTGTTGTAGTAATAAAAATAAAGTCGAGTTAGATAAGTAATTGTATTATCTATCAAAGCTGTTTAGTATGCATCGACACTAATCGTTCAAGGACACCCTCAGAAAACGAAAGTACCAAATTTATCTGTTTATTTAAATGATTTAAATGAGCTTTAATATATAATTTGTTCTCAAGAAATATTCAATTTATTTTATATACAACATCTCCTATTATCTATTGTTTTGTTACCGGTACATTAATATAAATGTATACGAGAAATATGAAATAGAAGAAGACAAAATAATGTAACGGTATATGAATAAGTTGTAAAAAATAATGTTATTATTTAAATTTTCGAACGAATATGTTGGTACCGATATAAATGTTTTTAGTTTTAGAGTGTTTTTTTTAAAGATAACATTGCTGAAAATTCAAAACAATTTCTTGTAAACCAAAAAATGTATTTGCAGAAATAAAGTTATAAAACATAAACTATATAATAAAATATAAGTTATAAGTGTCTATTTTTATAAATTAAAGTTAATGTTTAGCAAATAAATAAATAATATCTTAATATTTTTTATAAAATTTTTATTTAAGGAAAAAGTTTTATGTAACCGATCAAAAGTGTCTTGTTGTAAGTCAAATAACAATGACTGTAATTAATATATATTTTATCTACTGTCTCACTCTCACATCTAATTATGTATATTATTTCCTAAATAAATCACAACACTTTATAACTCTGAAACAACAAAATCAAAACACTGTCACTTCAACGGAAGAACAGTAGAAAGAAATTCAAATGTTTTTACTGACAATAAAGTTTCGTCTCGTGAACGTTTGAACTTGAAATTTATAACGACACCAGTTCAACGATGTTTTGAACCGAGTACTGAGTTTGAAATGTGTTTCTCCTGGTTGTTACTGGACGATGATTCGACGCACGGCTTCACCCCCTCCCTAACCCCAACGTAAAATTCCCTTTCTCCACCCCACCCACCCTACAAGCTTATTCATTGATATACGAAATTAAAACAAATGGTGTGATTTGATGGAAGATTGAACAAAATCTGACATTTGATCTTATGTAAAAGAAGAAGTCCTGACGGATTGACCGACTGGTTCATAATCAACGTACAGCCAAAACTATGGTAGATAGAGCCTAAACTTTACAGGGTGCCTTTACACGACTAAGGAAGGATTTTGAAAAATTTGTTTTTAAGGATTGAAAATGGTCAAAATACAGCGGTTTTATCCCAGCCCTATACCAGACAAAACAGGTGATTTGATTCTAGCTTAGCAAAACAATTCTAGGTGTGGCATATTCAGAACCAACACAAGTTTTTTTAATGGATTTACATTCATTATCACAGCAACCAACATCACAAACTTAAAATCAGTTAATTATCTTTCACAACCAATAGTATTTTAGGTTAGGTTAACAAAATGAAAACAAACACAAAGGAAAAACAATGATGACGGCTTACTGTATTTTAATTCAAAAACTTGCTGTCACATATTATAAATAAAACAGCTGACTTGTATCACAAGCTTAACACGCTTTTTGGTTTGGCCTACGCTGAACCAAATCATGTTTCGTGAAATTATTTACATGTAATACAATATCAACAAACTTGTAAAATTTATTATCTTTTCACTATTATTTACAACATACAGTTTATTTTTGGGTTAAGTATTATCCAACACAAATAACTAAACAGGCTTACTACATCATAGTTCAAACACCTGACACTATTAATATTATGCCAACTTTACTTTTTACTAATAAGCATGATTGACCAGTTTGAAATACTGCTTTGCAGTATCACATTTTGGTAATATGTTATAACTTGAACATCGCCTCTCAAAAAATAAAAACAATCAACGCCCTCAATCAATCGTCATTCCCGTGAAAATAACATTGTATACAATAATCTGTTTGCATTTGATTTGCCATTGGCGTTGTTGTGCGAATCGAGCAGCGGGCGGATCTCTCTAGTAAGTTATATTTCTATATTAGAAAATTGTATTAAACTTATATATAGCGAAACATTTTAAATGTAAATTACCAAATAGAATAAAAATGTTACCGTCAATGATAGCATACAAGTAAGAATTATTAAAACTCTAACATTGAAATTATTCATTAAACAGCCTAATTTACCAATTCAAAATATTATAAACAGCAATGAAATTACAACAGCTGTGTTTTCGAAAAGCTGAATATATTTTTGATTGCTGTCTGAACACTTTGATTTTTATTATTTTCTCGTTTGAGGTTAGTTAACTCAATAATAGTTTTACTACTCCAGAGAAAGTTTTTAACGTAGAGTATTATTTTGCTCATATTGTGGTCCTAGTTTCATGCAAACTTTTAAAGAGTTTCAAGAACTATTTCGCAAAACATCTGTTAAGTAATTGCATTATCATAATCGTTGTTGTTAAGTTCCTCCTTACTGTTAGCGTTTTGATTCATCATAAATGGTGTGCAGGCCGTGCAAAATCGGTAACTATGAATGAAAACCACGTCAAAATTCTACAGCAGTCCTGCAGACTGCGAACAGTGGTATTTACATTTCGTATTTGAAAATGAATATCAATATTTCATGTTGAGAATAATGTTTATAATGTTGGTGGATTCTCGTATAGAATACTAACTGTGTAATTTCTAAATAAAAAGGACCTAAAACCAAAGTGGTTTATTCCGTCTAAATGTTAGCAATGAACTATCAACACCATGAGTTCCAACAAACTGTAAGGTTTTAAGATGAAAATCATCTACACCTAAACGGATTCTTCTACAAACAAACAACACGTTTACTTGGATTTGAAGGTAATGACTATGTCGTAGATACGCTACAACATAGAGAGCTTGTAGTAGTGCCTTGTATCAGGGAGAGACATACTTGGTCCTTGTTTTTTTTTTTTAAGATGAAATCGGAAATCCTGTTACTTTTAACTCTGTACGTTACATCATTTAACATTCTGAAAGAGAGCTGAAGAGATTTTGCTGTTCTAGCAATATGGCTTTCTGTTTGAGAGAGATGGTCACCAGTACCACCACTGTTGTCAATTTTGTTTAAAAAAAAGTTTGGCTACCTACTGATTTCCCAAGGAACAAACTTTTCTCACCCATCCCACTCCCCCGACCTTTCGCCACCTGACGCTTAATCTTCCTGCAGACGGAAGAGTAGTGGCGGCTAGTAATACAAGACAGTAATGGCTGCTATTAATTATTATCCTCTACTCTAACCGTGTGCAGGGCTCCTTCCGCTTCAACATCAAGTTGACTACTATTTATAGAGGGATTGAGTCTAGTGGACGCCAGAGGGCTAGTAACAGGGTTACCTAGTTTCAGCCATTGTTGGTCGTGTCTTTAATGATTGCATTTTGGAACTGTCTAAACTAGCTAAACATCTTAAGGCAAACCCTAGTTTTGGGCGTAATGGAACAGCATTACTCATTAGATTATAGTTGTTGTATTAAATTATGTGTTCAATTAAATTAAACAGTTCGTTAAATTACCCCACAGTTATTCTCATAATTATTCTCATGTATTCCAGAGAATCCCCCTCGGCAGTACCCGAATATTACAGTAGACATTCCCATCTGATATCTTAGACATACACAGTCCTTTTCATTTTCTTTTTTAGTGGCTCATCCTCGAATGTACAGTTAGTGCGTTCTTCAATATCAACAATCAGCCCTATTTCAAAACGTAGTTGTTTGCTTATACTCTAATTAGAAGCCATAAGTTTCTATTAAGTTTTTATAACGTTCAACTTAGGTATCGGCAACAGATTTTAAAACATCTGCTCGATTTCACTTTTGTCCAGTTAATGAATCCTGTATACACAATTCTAAGGAAAAACTTGTTCTTTTATTTATAAAATGTCCAGGTCTATCCATATTATTACTCGGATAGTATAGAATAAAATCAATATATACCGTACCTCTTTTATGAAGCTTAAATGATGAAATAACCGAAGAAAAACGTTTCTAATGTGCCAGTTTTTAGTTTCACAAACCAACTCGTAGGGTCCACTCAGGCACCAAACACGGTTTTTATAAAATAACTTGAGAAAAGAAGGAGGCTGCATACCTCAGAAATTGAAGTGTTCTTGCCATCGTCTGGAGGACAACTAAGAAGGAAGGTTCTCAAGGCCAAGGTCTCATTTTACGTAGGAAGAAAATAATGAGTCTGGGGGCCACATAGACCCACGTGGTGAACGTACTGAAAAATATCAGACCAATTAATGTTGGACACGCACTAGGAGTTTTAAGTAAATGTTTTAGATTCACCAATGTTAAAATAATGTTCATATAGGTTATTATAAACAATAATTAATATTGACCATCTATAGTGTCGTAGAAAATACAGGGTGGCTGGTGGTAATTGTTAAAAAAGTTGTTTTTTTATAAACTACTTGGTACAAGTGACCACATAGTGTATATATAATTTTGTTTAACTTAATTTATAAAAATATTTATCAACGTAACAAAACATGAATACACAGCCAAGAAATTGCAGTTTTACATGTACAAGAAGTACCGATTTTTGAAACAAAATATAACGAAACGCAAGAAACAAATGCCTGAAGTAAAACCTTATTTCTTCTGGCAGTTAAGAAATAATTGTGGTAAGGTGGCTTTTAGCATGTAATTAGGTGGAGTTTTAACGACAACAAGTATAATATTAAGAGACATTTGCGTTCATTACTAGACAAATCAACAAATTTACAAATTTGGTCAAACCAATTAGAATACACGTTACACAAATATAACTAAAGTAAAAATTATTATTTTTATAAATAATTTCTTCCTTATAGTAAGGCGTTTTTGTTATTATTGTAAAAATATTATTACTCAGATTAAAGGAAAAATATTGCGAATACAAAGTTTCAAGTATACCTATATATTTAACACTGTGAAATATTGAATTAATATCTAGGAAAATAAGCTTTGAACTGCTGTAGTCACATAATTTAAAAAAAAATATCAAAACAAAACTCAATGAAATTGTGCCTTTAAAAAACTGTTATTAATACTTATTTATTTGTGTTTACTTATCAACTGTGTTCGCTTTACCAGAAAACAAACACGTTTGTACCACGTTATGTTTTATTAGGTAAACATGTTCTCTACTTTCACAAACGAGACCTTGTAATGAAAAGAAAAACTTTGGTTGGCATTTTTATGTCACCAAGCAAAAAAACACTGTTCATATTGTTGTTACCCGTCTTTTTCCTTAGTTCTTTCAGCATTACATTTACCAAGAAACGTTTTAATTATGCTTTGATCTAGACCTGAATCTCATGTTTACTGTGAACAAAGGCTTTGTTGTCATACCATATTGGTTATGATTTATATAAAAAAAATTCTACTGTAAGCCAATAATACTTTGAAAAGGTTGGATCTGTGCTTACGATTTTATCAAGGGGGTTTGTTTAGGCAAAGAAATTTAATGTTTGCAAATTATAAATTTTTTACGTTATACAGAGTGATTCAGGAAGAAACGGAAAAAATATTTTGTACTATTGAAAATAGAGATACACCTAAAAGTTCATATAAACATCAGTTCGGAAATGTTTCGTTTTCCTTCTGATAGTGGAAATGGTGAGTTTACTTTACTCTACTTCAATCCAGTGAGAAAGTAAATTATATTTGTACTGAAACTTGGACTACGTTGAATGAGTTGAATATCGTTTTCTTCTACATTAAGAGGGTATGAACAAAACATATTATTTCCTTTTTTTTGTTGGCAACTTTAAGGGTTATTTAGTCAAAACCCAATGTGGCATTTACAAATCGAAAAAAATAATTGCTGCCTATGTGTGACCTTAAAGTGTAAATTTTGAGCATTCTTCATGCAAACTACAAATGGAAACGAAAAACACCATAGCAATGAAACTTTATTACAATTTTCTTTAAAATATGCTTTTTATAGTGATCTATTTTTAATTAAAAATATACATATTGCATTGTACAGTGCAGTTTTCAGTTTTAAATTTAGATTAGCATACGTGGGTTTTAATTCCCTACCACATACATTTTTTTGTTTCTATTTATATGTATCCGTTTAGAAAAGTAGTTTGTTTTAACACGTCAATGTTTATACGTGCGCTCGTGTGCAAACGCCCCTTCAAGAGAGTGCATTGCAAGTTTCACTACATTCAGCACTACGAGTGTCGAACTCCCTAACGATTTTTCTCCAACACTAGAGTCCAGAGGCATTCAATAACCCTTAACACGTTCACTGCTACGCAAAATTTCGTATTTCCTATGCTAGGAGCTGACCTTTTTATTTTTTATATTTATTTTCTAAATGAGTAGAAATTACTTTATTTTTACTTTCTCCCCCTATACCATAGTATATGGAGAAAGTATTGTATTCGTCAAAATTTTCGAGTTTGAGTTTTTGGTGGAAATATCCGTTTTGGGTCCCCCTGAACCTAAAAAAGTGGTTTTCGGAGTGATGTCTGTGTGTGTGTCTGTATGTGTGTCTGTGTGTCTGTGTGTCTGTGTGTCTGTGTGTCTGCGTTGGTTTACTAATACTTGTCGGGTTACACTCCTGCTTATGAGCGTGCTGCCGGGCCTGTTAAAACTGTCGGGTCTTACACATGGACCGACAGTTAATAACTGCATTATACCACTTTGTTAGACTTAAAATGAAAATATAACTCAACTTGAAGTGTGACCCGATAAAAATATGTTTCATGCAGTTGCACATTGGAAAATATTTATCGGGCCGTGATACATCAACGTATTGCAGCACCACCTGTAGCATATTTTGGAACTAAAGCCTTCGCGCCGAGTGTTGCGGCCTGACAATTTTCTTACAATTTAATTGGTTCGTTTCTAAGGGCGCACTTCTTGATACAACGTTGCCACATCGAGCAGCTTTGATCATAATTTACTGCGTAATTATTTGAGTCAATGTTAGTGATGTGTTGCTGTTGTCACGATTCATGTTACATTTATGGCTCAGGTCTACACTTAAAACCCCTAACCTAAAAGCTAGAAATACAACAATAATTGCTTCAAATTTTGAAATCAGCTGTTAGTGGAAATATTGGAGCTAACAGCTATATTATCTGTTATAAATTGGATGCTATGGTAATAAATGTAAATACATGTGTTGATTTATCATTCTGGGACTAACCTAAGAATTTTTTCCGACTAAATTTACAAATATTGGAATAAAAAAAGGTTTTTATCGAAATGAATTATAGCCTATGTTACTCAGGGATAGGGTAGCTTTTTATTAGTAAAACTGTTTTTTCAATCGGTTTAGTAGTGCCAGAGATCACCCCCTACATACAAACAAACAAACAAACTTTACCTCTTTATAATATGAGTATAGATAAATATCACTAGGGGTTCTGCCCCTGGACGCTTCGCGTCCCAACCCCGCCTCGTCCTTCGGCCTCAGATGGCTGTTTCGCTTCGCTCGCAGTTGGAAAATTCGCTAAAGAATCTCGATAATCTTTGGCTCGTTTGTACATTGGTTTGTAAAATTATGAAGCCAGGCTTAAATATATTTATAGTAATTACAAGATTAATTATAACCTCAAATACATGCTTTAGAAACGTGAGTGGCTTTCATTACGATTTTAGTCCTAGTTCTACTATCTTCTGTGAACTAAAGTTTTGAAACCAGGCCTAAATATACAGTAGTAAAAATTATTGCAGGATTAACATAACCTCAATACTATGTTTCAGAAATAAGCCAGGAGTATATAACAAAATCTTTGCCAAGTTTCCTTTTTTTTTTGACAAAATAAATTGTTAAATCAGGCCTAATTTATTCTAATCCTAACGTGCTAAAACAGTATAAATGAGTTTGTTTTTTGACAGTAATTAAAAACTATCTAATGAACAGCTGATTTTGGATAGTACTCAATCTCATGGCTTGTTTATAAACAGCTGTTTTGATTGCTTTATTTACTATTTCGTTGTTATTTCGTAACCAACATGGCAACCCATAAGACCCCATGTTAAAATTGTTCAACTTTTAAATTAGTATTTCTCAAAAAATTGCGTTTTTACACGAAATACCAATATATGGGTGTACTACACCTAAATACAAAATTTCTTTGAATTCGTTAGAGCCGTTTTCGAGATCCGCGTCATATACAAAGATATAAAGATACAAAGATACAAGAATTGCTCATTTAAAGTAATAGGATATTTATTTGATTTTATCTAAGTTTGAAAAAGGGGCTGATTCTGATCAAAATAATGTTTTGTAGAGGCTGCTTGGTTTTTACAACAATCTATATTTCAAACGGTAGGATAATAATAAAATTATAAAATTTAATATTAGTACACTACAGTACCAGATAAATAGAAAGTTTGTAGGTAGTATTGCTGCTGAATTTATTGGTTGTCTTTTAAAAACTTAAAACATCTTTTCATAACATATTTATACAGGGTTTTGTATTAAACCATAGCACCAGGAGACCGAGCTAAAGCTCGATTATAAGCAGGGCCTAGTTCGCTCACGTCAATAACTATTATTGCAAATTTCCGTGAACATCGTTTAGGTTAGGCCTATAACATTAAACAACTAAATAAAGGGTATGTTTATTTAGCAGAAGTATTCGTTGCCATGGTAACTATAAATAGATACAACATTAGGCTTACCTTTAATAAAATACAGTTTAAAAGAAAACAGATGATTATTGTAATGGCATTGAAAACATTTGCATCAGCTGTGCTTCGTTTAAAAGAAAACAGATGATTATTGTAATGACATTGAAAACATTTGCATCAGCTGTGCTTTGTATTGTTTAAAATGGACAAATTTCACTTTTTAATTTAATAAAAAGACGTAAAAAACGAATTTTCCCAGACTGGTGACCATTTCCAATCGATTTCTCGAGGCCAAAAGCCCCATATAAAATCAAAAAATAAAAAATCCTTAGACGGAGATTCCAGATCCATTTAGCAGACAGACAATTATCTCTCGCTTTAGAAGATAAGATACATTATTTAAATTTGGCTAATCTAAGCTTTTGACCACTAAGCTATTTTTAAATTTTTCTCTTCTCAAAATGTATTAAAAAACGAATTAGGCTACCTAACTGAACAAAATAGGGCTACAATTTTTTAGAAAAGAGACTATAACAATTTGTTTACTGAAAACTGAACTATACAAAATCAATCCAAAATTTGGCCTTTTTGTCTTTTTAATTATATTTTAAAGACATTTAATTTTTGTAAGACATAAAAGAAAAATTATATGTAATTTAGTACATATATAATATTGTACTTAATATTACAATAAATATGTTTCTGTAGACTTATTAATATTCCAACAAGCTTTTAAACTTCTGTACTTATTTAAAAATAAATGCAGTATGATTCACTTCTCAGTCCAAACTGAAAAACAAAACAAGTTCTTTGCCAAACTCAATTAAGATAAAAATATAAGATAGCCATGTTCTAATATCAATTGAATATCTACCGGTAATAAACGTCAACAGTTAGGCCTATGTACAAAAATAAATTAATAATTTCAAAATATTGAACTGTCCCCACCTGAATTGTGACCTAGTTAAAAATTAACTTATTATATAGCCTATTATAGCAAATTGTAATAAACCCAGAAATAGCTATTAACCGTCTTCTTACTGCATTACTATAAAAACAAATTTTATTTAAAAAAATGTCAACCGCCTCCCCTTCAAAATAAAGGTTAAGTTGGTAACAGAGTTAGAAATTCTAATATTGTGTAACATAAAAACCATTTTTCAAGTTACCACGCTTTTTAGAGTTTCTTTTATGGAAAAACATGTATTTATACACAATTGTTATTGTGTAGATTAGAAATAAGGAAACTTTTTTTACTGCTATGCAGCCAATAAGAAAGGAATAACAGTCAGCAAGAAATGGTATTTCTGAATAGTACACTGTTTAATTTCGTTTGGTTAAAATTTCGTTAATCATGTCTTTATGGACATTGTACAGAGGTAATGAACTTGAAAAACAATCTAAAAATATCTAAAGCCATTGTTTTTATGCAAGCTTTGCTCCACAGCCTTGTTCCAATAAGAGTAGGCCTAACAAAAAAACTGGTATTTATGATTTAAAATAGTACAATTATTACCAAATGAAACTAATACAGGATCGAATATTAAGTCAATGGTAACATTAAGGTGAATTGTTATGTTAATTGATTGACAAGAAGCAATAAAATCGACAAATAATTATAGTACTTTTCTTTTTACAACATTTACAAACGAAGGAAATGTCAGTGATTGTACATAGACGGAAGAGAAAATGCTTGCTAAATACTTTTAGCTTTTAGGATGTAAATTCTTGTTAAGAGGCTTAAACAAAGGTATTTTTGTTAATAGACGTGTTATAAATCCGCATATTTAAGTTATTATGAATCACAAAATATTAAATAATTTAATAATAACCTATATGACATGTAAATGAGTGGCAAATAATAATTACAGTGCTAAAAATTACAAAACTGCTAAGAAATCATTCTGGTGTAATGGATAGAACGTCTGCTTCTCGACCTAATGTTTCTTAGTTCGATCCTGCAAGATTGGTAGTGTTTTTTTCCTTGTTTTTAGACGATTTTCAAAATAAAATTTACGTTTTGGTGCAAACAATTTATACCAAAATAAAATGTGACAAACAACATGGTACCAAAATTAATTAGATATGTTTAAAACTAACAGAGATATAAGCGATAACAAAAACGCTTGCAAATTCAGACTTTAGAGGGGGGGGGGGGGGGGGGAAGCTGAGGGGGGAGGGGGGGGGACTTTTGGGAAAATACTCCTCTAGGTAGGTACTAACGACTGTAAAAAATTCAGCTTGTCTCTAATTTCTTCCGACATGAGGCCAATTTTGGCGTTCATTGCCTGGGCTATTAATATTACGTTTACAAAAAGTAGCATAGAGGAAAAATAAACATTTATGGCACACAACTTAATAAAGTTTTATACAATTTTGGTAAATAAAGTAGACAAATTAATGCTCATGAGCCCATCGTTTTTGCAATAGAAATTTTATTAAAATCAAATAAATGTTTATGTTCTTTATTCAAGTTGTAAACTATAAGTTAGAAATTAAATCGAGTTGGGGTAACATTATTTCTTTTAAAGTGAAACAAACCAAAAAATACGTTCTCGTAAATCGGAACTAGATTATTTGTTTTAACTGAACAATTGCAATACCAAAAACTACAAAGCACGCCAAAACAGAAAATCGATTGCTGTTATGCAAGCTTTGGAATAAGAGTAGGCCTAACAAATAACTGGTATTTATGAATTAAAATCGTACAATTACCACATTCAACTTATACATGATTGTATATTAGCTCAATGGGAACATTTTGGTGAAATTTTATGTTAATTGATTGACGAGAAGCAATAAAATCGACAATAATTACTTTTCTGTTTACAACATTTCAAAACGAAGGCAATGTCAATGATTGTTCCTAGACCGAAGAGAAAATTCTTGCTAAATACTTTTAGAGACTTAAAACAAACGTATTCTTGTTAATAGAAGTGTTATAAATCCGCATATTTAAGTGATTATGCATTAAAATACTTAAATATCCTATTAAAAATTGAAAATTACATATTTAAATATTATACGACTTGTAAATGAGTAAACAAATTATAGAACTCAAAATTGCTAACACTAGTAATATAGATCATTGTGGTGTAATGGATAGAACGTCTGGCTGTCGACCAAATCTTTCTTGGTTCGATCCTTGTGTCATGGTATTTTTTTTCTTGTTTTTCAAATAATTTTTACGTTTTGGTGAAAACGATTTATTACGTTTACAAAAAGTAGCATGGAGGTAAGGTAGACATTTATGGCACATTATAACTTCAAATTTAATAGAGTTTTATACAATTTAGGTAAATAAAGTAGAGGAAAGCTTTTGAGCACATCGTTTTTGGAATATTACAAATTTTACTAAAAAAAAAAGCGTTAGTACACCAACAACTACAAAGCATGGCAAAACAAAAAATATTGTTTCTAATGCAAGCTTTGGAATAAGAGTAGGCGTAGGCCTAACAAAAAAACTGGTATTTATGAATTCAAATCGTAAAACTTACCACATTCAACTTATACAGGATTGTATATTAGCTCAATGGGAACATTTTGGTGAAGTTTTATGTTAATTGATTGACGAGAAGCAATAAAATCGACAATAATTACTTTTCTTTTTACAACATTTTCAAAAGGAAGGAGAAGTCCTTGATTGTACATAGACCGAAGAGAAAATGCTTGCTAAATACTTTTAGACTTAAAACAAATATATTCTTGTTAATAGAAGTGTTACAAATCCGCATATTTATGTAATTATGCAATAGAATACTGAAATATGATTATGTATAAAATTGAAAATTAAATATTTTAATATTATACGATTTGTAAATGAGTGAACAAATTATAGAGCTTAAAATTGCTACCACTACTAGTAGATCATTGTGGTCTAGTGGATAGAACGTCTGGCTGTCAACCAAATCTTTCTTGGTTCGATCCTGCAGCGGTCGTAGATTTTTTTTTTCTAGATTTTCGACTATTTTCAAAATAATATTTACGTTTTGGTGAAAACAATTTAATATTACGTTTACAAACAGTAGCATGGAGGTAAGATACATATTTAAGGCACATAACTTTAAATTCAATAAAGTTTTATACAATTTAGGTAAATAAAGTAGATACATGCTTTGAGCACATCGTTTTTACAATTTCATTACTTTACAAAAAGTAGCATGGAGGTAAGATACACATTTAAGGCACATAACTTTAAATTCAATAGAGTTTTATACAATTTAGGTAAATAAAGTAGACAAATGCTTTGAGCACATCGTTTTTGCAATATTACAAATTTTACTAAAAAAATAAACGCTAATACCACTTTATTCAGAGTTGTAAACTATAAGTTAGAAATAAAAACGAGTTTAAATATAACGTAGCCTAATTTCTTTTAATCACATCATAGCCTAACCAAAACTACGTTTACTGAACTATTCCAATTTGCAATACCAAAAAATTACAAAGCACGGCACAAAAAAATCTATCTTTCTGACTTTACCACACTTTTTACTAAACAGGAATGAACTAATCGTATTTTTTCCATAGGAATCTTTAATTGTAAAAAAATAATAGCTACTACTGTAATGAAATATTAGAGGAAATATTTACAATGAATATAGAAAAGCAATTAAAATATTTCGCTTGTTGCAAAAAAAAAAAACAAACATTACTAAAATCGAGCCTACTAAACTTAAAAATTAGAATAATTCTAAATCTAGAAATGTAATGAACTAAAATTGTCTTTTAATAGAGATTTGAAACTTACATCAACCTAACAACAGGACAATAATATTTATTTGTTTAAGTAGAATATAAGAACATTTATAATGATTTCAAATGTGCAAGTAATCAAATTATAGTTGAAATCAATATATTGTACTGGTAATTCAAAGGACAGGCCTAGTTATTTATCGGCAAGTGAAAAGCAAACCGACCAAGGGACTGGAGTAATAGGAATACAGTAGTATCAGGATTGAAAGCACGATCTGGCATCGTCGCCCTCAAGCAAGGCCAATGCGCGCGCAGCTTATATGGTGTGTTTGTTGTACTTCCGTAGTAATGATGATTGGTGGGACAAGATGACACACTTCCGACTCTTCAATATTTGAGGGGAAGACCCGATAAACAAAAATGTTCATTTTAAAAAAATTGGCGGTGTGTAAATGGATTTTGATAAATTATTTATAGAAAGCTATCATAAAACCATAAGAAATAACTATCAACCCGAAAACCCGACAATTGTGTTTTATGCCGGTTACCCGACAATTATATGTGGGCGGGTATAAGTGTGTGTCTGTGTGTCTGTGTGGATGTTATCAGACCTAGAGCCTAAACCAGTCGTTCGATTTTGATGAAATTTGGCATGGAGGTACTAATCCACGGTATCTCCAGGCGTTTTTTTCATTTTTGTGAATTTTTTAATTTTAAGGGTAATTTTTCCATAAAAACCCATAAAATAACGGAATTTTTTTTTTTTTTTCGGGTTTTCGGGTTATTATGATTAAAATTTTATAGTTTATTAGGGACCTAAAGTACTATAAACTGTAAAATTTTAATCAAAATCGTTCGAGCCGTTTTTGAGAAAAGTTGATTTTTCCATTATTTTATGGATTTTTATGGGAAAATGACAGTTAAAAATAAAAGAATCACAATAAATTGGTAATAGTATTTTTTTATTAAGTTTCTATAATGAGGGAGAAAGTATGTGTCAGTTTCCTGATACCGTTTATTCTTTATTTTTTATTACATGTGCGTCTATAGCACATAGGCTTAAGATTGGCGTGCAAAACACGCAATGCTCTGTGTATTGAAAATACTCCCAATACGGGGGTTGCCATGCGAAGCGATCAATGCACTGTGTATTGAAAATACATAAAATATGGGGTTTGGCGTACGAGTCACGCAATGCACTGTGTATTGAAAACACTCCCAATACGGGGTTGGCGTGCAATGCACTGTGCGTCGGCCGATTCTGATAGCGTTCAGTGTCAAGCTTACATGTGGGTCTTTAGCAACATGATAATGATAACGTGATACAGCGTCCTTAGCCCTAAACGGGATTATAGGGCGACGTTTTTGCCGTTCAACTGAATATGAAAAAGATGGTAATGGCCCATTTGTACGTAAACACAGGAAAAGGTTTTTGGAAGTCTATTTAGTCTATTTGGAAGTCTCTCCTAATATGCGGTATATGCCTGTTGTGCATTGCAATTGCATTGCAAACCCCGTGCACATAAACAATATCAGCGTATTTTTAATTCGTAAATTTGAATAACATATTTTACTTCAAGAATAACATGCACGGTTTTACTTACTAACTGCTCATCGTTTAAAATGTTTGCTGAACATTTCATTGTTGATCAGCTGTTAGTACTGACAACCTAGGAAATTAATACATTTTTAACAAGATAAAACGTTTAGGTTTTACCCAATAACGCGGTTATCTCTTATGTTACAGAAATAATAAGCAAAAAGTCATATTTGTCATTAAAAAATTAAATTGTTTCTCGTAATGGTTTTGTGATGTTAGTGGGTTTCGAGTTGTTTTACATATGTTTTAAACGGGAACAATTTTGAAAATATATGAAAAAACGTTTTGTTTTTTGTACATGTTTAAAGGATGTCATACCAAATACGTATACAAATTTTGCGTTTATTACATTTCCTATATCTAAAGAATTAACTATTCCTTTAAAAAAAAGTTGGATAACTGAAAAACCAAGCATTTCCAAAGTTATGTTTGTATGAACTGTTTTCTATTTTCTCTAGGAGGACACGTCCTGAAAGTTTCTCCTGAATCACCCTGTATATGAAACAAATTCAACTAGTAGTGTACCATATGCCAGACCTCCAGTACTGCTCTTTATTGTTTCAGAAGATTATATATTATTATCCTTTCTTGTATTCCAGTCTAGAAGTGTAACTATGATTAAGATTAGATAAACAATTTACTTTATACTATACTTTGTTGCTCCAATGTTTTCGCAAATAATCATCTTTTGGGCTGAATGGTTTTGAAATATATGGGGCGGATATTCAAATTAAATAATTTGTACACATTGCCATATAACTAGGCAATTTCATAAAATTTTAAGTTGTTTAAAGTTTGCACAGTTTGCTATATTTCTTCTCATTTGTCAAATATTTGATATCGCCGTTACAAGGAGATATCTGTAGTTTCTACTAACTTTACTTCAGATATCAATGTATACACACACAGCATAGGTCACAGATAACCAACCTTTAAGATTTTGTGGCAGCAAAGCCAATGCCCCAAAAGACTTCATATACAGTTCCATATGTAATTGTATTGTCACTTCGTGGTTATAGAACTTTATAAATTCTTCGAATCCTTATAAAACTTAAACGGATTGCCTAATTTCAAGACATTTTCTAATGGCTGCTTATATTGCGGTGATTATATAGATTATTATTATATATAAATATAGCCTAGAAATAACTTAAATAAAAAACAGGTTTTATGGTATATTTAAAAAAAATATATGTGGGGGCAAAAACATTATTCCTGGTGCCCTTAAATTAAGTATTCCTACAATAATCCAGTGATTTATTTCATCGAAGTAGATTTTTTTTAACTGCATTTACAAATTATTAACAGATATTAGAGTAACATATTTCACAATAAAACAATATAAACTGCAGATTGTCAATGATGTTTTTTTTAAATTTTTACTAACCCTTTAAATTTGTACCGAGTTTAAGAAATATTTATATTTTGGAAGTGCGTGGTGGACCTATTACAGATGATACATGTCAGAAAGAAATATCAATTTAAAATTAAACCAAATGCTCTTACCTTATAGTTAATCCAAGACCAAATAAACAGAGTAAACTATTCACAGTTGCAAATAACTAAAAAATTTATATCGGATTTGTAGTTTATTCAAAAGAAATAAGTTTATAAAGAAAATATTTAATATTTATTAATAACCCTTAAAAGAAAACGATGCAAATTTATATGCCCTTATATACAAAATAATAAAGATTTTAAAGAAAATTTACATTTACAATATTAATTTAGTTAGGTTCAAAAATCCCTCCTCAAAAAGTAAAATTTGAAAAACCCACCCTATTTATAATCTAAATAAAAAAAGATACAGTTTGTTGCATTTACAACAGTACAGATTATAATTGAATATTTAGCTATTCTACAAAGTTACAAAATTAAATACATTTACCATGGTTTTACTAATAACGGTTATTTTGTTTGCCAACCTTAATACTAAGCAAAATTAAATAATAAAAATAATGGAGTTTAATCTCTGAGAGGTCTCTCATATAGTAAATAAAAAATTTAAAAAAAAACATTTTGAAATAACTCCTTTGGGATTGTAAGGTCGAAATTTTCATTCTCTGTAGCAACCAAATATTACCACAAAATTACAAATAGTTACACACAGCCTTTGATGTTAAATTAGATAATGCATTTTTATTTATATCCAGTTTGAGTTTCTTTTTCTTTTATATTAAAAAGAGAGTTTATGGCGCCTTTGTTTACGATTGAAGAACCGGTAACCGGTGGTTGGCACAAAGCACTGCACAGGTCAAATTTGGTGCTTAAGTTGAAACGTAAACTTGGAGGTAAAACTGGGAGTAAACTTGGAACTGCTAAAAATAAAGCAAGATTACAAAATTGTACCAGTCATTACAAAACCTAGTTTGCAAGAAAATGCATGTTTATACATTATATAGCAATTTGCAAGAACTTAAAAGACATTTTACAAGCGTTAAATTAGGTATACAAAAACTTCTGGCTAGGCCGAGATAGATTAAACAGATTCTTTTGGCTATTTTTCACATTTTAATTTAACTCTAATTCAAACATTTTAAATATTACTTTAAGAAAACTAAAGCTGTAATATATTATATGAAAAGGCTGTTAAAAAAAAGACATCTTGACAGTAGGCCTACTACACGGGACAGAAAAAGATGCACAGTAAAAGTTATGTGTTAAGTGTTGTGTTTTGTGTACATATATATCTTTTTATGTATTTTAAATATTGACAACGGGAACTACCCAGCAATCCTGATGATGGTTGAATAACCGAAACGGCCGTAGAAAGAAAAAGGAAAATTAGACTATTGTGACGGTAAGTCGTAATATTATTGTAATAAAATGCTATTAAAGTTCTATTAATTGTAATAGAACATTATTTTAATAATTCCTTTTTGGTAATCAATATTAACCTTTTATAAGAATTATTTAAGCTGTACAAATTTAAACAAAAAAATACTTAAACAAATTGAAATGAAACAAAGACAAAATTTAGTAAGAAATGTTTGAATTAATTCAGACAAAGACAATATAGTTAACTCAGTTTGAAATTAACATAAATTTATATTTAAACATAGGATAGAGCAAAGATGTGTACCTGGATTTACGAATATGACGATTACTTAAACATCGTGTTCGGAGTTTGAAGGAAGCTCATTGAAGTTAATGTTTTACATAGTTAAGCTTGTAAAAACTGATTAACTTTTACACAAAAAAAAAAAAAAAAAAAAAATTACTAACACAATAGAGACATTGAGGTAGTATTATTTCACATTTAACTATATTTTATAAACTACAAGGTTTTAGAACTACCTGTTCTCAGACAAGTTGCTAATAGTTCTATCGGTCGTGACGTATAGAGTTTTAATGCCGGCAATGAATACAGAAACTATAAGAAGCGCAATGTATATGGAGAATAGTCAGCCGATTTTATTCGCGCCAAAACAAGCTTGACACGGCGGCCGCAACGAGGCGCAGGCTGTCGGCGCCAGTGTCGCACACGCCCCTCCAACCCCTTGCCATCGCACCAGCGACCACAGAATAAAATAGACTGGCCAAGGCCGACTTTACTACAAGTCGGCCTTGGACTGGCCCATCTCCTGTATACAGTATGAAATAATGAAGTGTGCCTAATAGTCCTGGGTCCCAGGCCTTTAAAATTTTATGATTACCTAACTCTTGAGACTTCGTATGGCTCTTATTTAAGTCGAGTCGGACAACATTTTTATTTGCAACAATTCTCGGTAGCGGGGCGTTTTCCTTTGAGAACCCGGCAAAGTCATTGATTTGATGCGGTAAAAAAATTTATAACCTAAACAATAATCTTTCTTTTAATCAAAAGTTTGTTTTATGTAGAAAACGAAAAACATTTTGTCGGACAAATATGATTGGTCATTTCTGCGCGTCCGACACCCCGAACACGGCAAAGTTATGGCGTAAAAAAATTTAGTACCTAACTGCTGATTTTTTCAGAATCGTTTATAAAATATATATATAACTAAGTGGTAACCTTGTCCGACAAAATTGTCGGAGCATACTTGTTGTCGGACGCCTTAAAGTTAAGGGTTTTATGCAACCCTTATATTAATGACCTAACATACAATATTTATTTTATATTTTTTGTAATAATATTTCTAACACATTGAACTATCTGTCCGACAATAATATTGGGGATTTTCGAAAAAAAACGAAAAACATTAGAATATTAGAATATATTAAAAGTAGCATACATTAAGTAGTTCTACATATCAAAAATGCAATATTATATGGATATTTGAAAACAAATTATTATGTAGAAACTGACAAAATGTATCTATATATAATGAATACATATTTAGTAGTATTATACAGTATTTCCAAATCAATTTATTAGCGTTACATTAATGTAAGCTTATAATTATCAAGTACAATATTAAACAAATAAAAGAGCACTGTGGCGACAAAATCACACTGATTTAAATAAAAACCCCGAACCACAAAACAAGGAACAAAAACAATAACTAAACAACTAAATTGTAAGTTATGTTTAATACGTTACCCTTATGTACATTTCGATGACATGGTCATCATCCTCAGAGGGTTTTAACACTACAATTTAGTTGTTTAGTTATTGTTTTTGTTCCTTGTTTTCTGGTTCGGGGTTTTTATTTAAATAAGTACAATATTGTTATAAACACATTGTAAACATTTATACAAAGGGTGGTATAGCTGACTACTTCGTTATTAAATTAAATAATATGAACTCAATATCCTCAATATTAAGCACCATTTAATGTTTATAAAACTAAACTTGCAATCCATTCAAATCGTATGCCAAAGTTACCTTGTACATACCATAGGCCAGGTATATTATGTGTCTTTGTACTTTGTTCCAAAAACATCTCCTCTCTCAATATTTGAAAGCGTTTTAGTATGCTTGTAAAATTCCGTTATTAGTGAATTTCCATAGGAAAAATGAGCTATTGCAGTGACCCTTAGGTAAGAGTTAAGGTCGGGAGTATCAAATAAGCACCGATCATGGTCCCCAGAACACGTTTTGGGGTGTCATTAAAATTCATATATGTATATTATGTATATAGCGGCAGCACTTTAAGTCCGATTTGGTCCAAATTTGGTACACATCAAACAAGTTTAACAACCGGAAGCACGTTTTTTGACAGGAAGTAAATTTTTTTTAGATTTTCCATTCTTTTAGACGAGAATTAATTTTTTAGACTGGTTTCTAAAGATATAAACTTAGGATATTATTTTGCACATTTTGTTTTTTACGCGATCTTATAGCTCGCTTAGTTCCCCCAAAATCGATCAAAACGTAAAATACCATAAAAGTACCCGGTTCAAAGCCACATGGTGGATTTTATCTTCTCATCCGAGGCCAATGGACGAGTTTTTATGCTGCGAGTGTAACGAAGGAGCGCGTGAGTAGAAGCTGGAGGCTTAGTAGCAATCAAATTCCACTAATATATTTCGTACACACAAGCAGCTATTCAGCGCCGTCGTGAGTAGACCTATTTCCCATATTGTTGGTGGAGACCCTAAAACATAGGCCTATAAACTTAATTTTGGAAATTTGCTCAACTCACGTCAGCGGTTCAGCTGCTGGTCGTATTATTTTGTTATTTTTCTATTCGAATTTCCAATTAAATGAATACAGCTCGTGGTTTAACCTCAGAAAATTAGTAGTTTATCAAAGTTAGCTTTTCAAGCATCGGGTTTATGCTCTAATAATTTAGCAAAATATATTATTTTTTGTGTCGTTATTTTAGGGATTCCAATTTAGGCAAAAAACCATAAATATTTATTTATTTTTATGGATGATTGAACATTGCAATGATGTAAGCATATAAGAGGATGGTGCGATAAAATATTTTTAGAGTTTTTTCTCCTAAGATTAAAGTTTTGTTTTTTTTATTTTAGTAGTATTATGAAGATCGTGAGTAGAGTTTTTAATAAAATTAAAAAATATTCCACAAAAATAAAAATTTTCAGCAGAAAATTACTTACAGACTTTTTATAATTTTAAAGAACTATTTATTTAACGCATATGACAAATTTCGCAAACGAGTTTGTTATGCCCTTCTAAATGTTATAAATAACATTTTAATCAATTTTCAGCTTTAGCACTATATAACTAACTGAGAAAAATGCGTTTGAATTGAACTGCGCCTCCCATTTACAATTTATAGATTTATTTAAAAATTTCACTTTTTTGTCGGACTGATTATTTGCCCCAATTTTTTTGTCGGACAATCGAATCACTGATCACAAAATAAGACACTTTACATACCCTATTTTGTCCGACAAAAGGTCATAAATATAAGGGTTGCATAAAACCCTTAACTTTAAGGCGTCCGACAACAAGTATGCCCCGACAATTTTGTCGGACAAGGTTACCACTTAGTTATATATATATTTTATAAACGATTCTGAAAAAATCAGCATTTAGGTACTAAATTTTTTTACGCCATAACTTTGCCGTGTTAGGGATGTCGGACTCGCAGAAATGACCAATCATAATTGTCCGACAAAATGTTTTTCGTTTTCTACATAAAACAAACTTTCGATTAAAAGAAAGATTATTGTTTAGGTTATACATTTTTTTACCGCATCAAATCAATGACTTTGCCGGGTTCTCAAAGGAAAACGCCCCGCTACCGAGAATTGTTGCAAATACAAATGTTGTCCGACTCGACTTAAATAAGAGATATACGAAGTCTCAAGAGTTAGGTAATCATAAAATTTTTAAGGCCTGGGCCCCAGGACTATAAACCATCTTGTTAAGGTCTAGAAAGCCAAAACGGCTCGGAGATGATGCTAAAATTGTGATGCTCGTGTTTCAAATACACTGTTGTTTTGAACACTTGCAACACACCGATTTCTTTGAAATTTTACACTTTGACAGAATATTAGTGTGGGATGATATTGTTATAAAAATTATTAATTATAAAAAATCTTTAAAGGTATACATAAATTTCCAAAGCTAAGATTTAATTAATATGGAACTTTAAATTGTGACACGAAAAAGTTGTTCTGTGAGAAATTTTTTTGTTTTTTGGTCAGAGACGAAGTGTAAGCGTAAAAGTTTGAGCCAATAAGTTAAATTTTATTAAACATAGTTTTTCAAAAAATTAGCTCAAGTGGTTTAGTTTTTACAGCAGGTTAAAGATACGATTAAGTACGCGCCAGAATCTCGCTATATTCCCACGGCTCACGGCTACCGTCTCGTTATGCGTTGAATTACTTACATAGCTTTAGTAATACATTTTAACTGCTTTTCCCCGTTAGTAAAAAGTTTGATTTTCATAAATCACTCGAAGATTAAAGGTAAAATGATTTAGAATGTTGTATGATACTAATATTTATTTTAATCTAAACATTGTTTACCATTCAATCAACATGGCTTAGCAAACTATATAAAATGACATTTAAGTGTATTTTCTTTACGTTATTATTCTGTATAGAAATCAACAAATAATAGTGTAGCTCTTTATAGTATTACAAAATAACACATAATTACGGAAAGAAAAATAACAATGGCAACATAAATATGGCATAGCAAACTATATAAAATGACATTTAAGTGTATTAACTTTACTTTATTATTCTGTATAGAAATCGACAAATAATACTATAGCTCTTTATATTATGACAAAGAATATAATTTATATTTGCCGGTAAAAAATTTATTGATGGAAAATTTTCAAAGTTATTAGCTAAAGAAACAAAACATGTTCAGTAACAGAAGAAACAAGTTCAACTTTAGGCTTAGGCCTACGTAAAAAGTAGTAAATATTTTTTGAAATTTGATTTCAAAATATACAAAGGTTTTATCATTTAATTCTTAGTAGAAGTGTATACCTTATAAAGTAAAAAAAAATATTCTTTGATGAAAATATAGTTGGAATGTAATGGTGTATGCTACTTTACAGAAAATTGAAGTTATAATCCTTATTGGAATTAAATTTTATAAGAAATCAGATGAGCCATTTAAATTTTAGTTATTAAAGAAATTTACTCATATGTTGGTGTTTGATTTCTTACTACATAGTGTACCATAAATAATTGCGACAAAATACGTGGTGAAAGCAAATTTTATTTGTTTTATTTAAATGCTAGCTGTTGTACCCGTGGCTTCGCACACGGTCCAAAGTTTCGCCGCATATTAATTAATGTTTATTGTTTTAAGGGTGGTTATTACATTTTCACCCCGATGCGGCTTTGCATGGATAGACAAATCAAAGTTAAATGTATATTAGCAACAAAAACATATCAATAACTATACTGTAGTACACTATGTGTTCTAGCTTTCTTAGCGAACACCTAGGGTCCTAGAGGAAGCTACATAACAAATTTTATTGCAACCCGTTCGGTAGTTTTTTAGAAATCGTGATGTGTGAGTCAGTCAGTCAGTGAGTGGTATTTGGTTTTATATATATATAGTTTTCAACTGGTTAAGAATGCCTGTAAATACTTGTGCATTTAAAATACATTTTCACCCCTTAGCAGCACACTGAAAAATACAAATATGGTTTACTTTTATATATATCTTGTAAGAAATGAATGTACCAATTTATAGCTCTCTAGCTTTATGGGAAGTATAATAATTAATTTGTATTGTTTTAGGGGTTGTTATCTCATTTTCACCTCTAAGAAGCACGTGAATAAAAGGAAATATGGTTCACATTGTATAAATGTATTGTAAGAAATAATTTACCAATTTCCAGTTTTCTAGCTTTATGGGAAGTATAATAATTATTTCGTATTGTTTTAGGGGTTGTTGTTACATTTTCACCCCTTATTAGCACACTGAAAAATACAAATATGGTTTACTTTTTATATATATCTTTTAAGAAATGAATGTACCAATTTCCAGCTCTCTAGCTTTATGGGAAGTATAATAATTAATTTGTATTGTTTAAGGGGTTGTTATTACAATTTCACCCCTTAGCAGCACAGTGTAAAATGCAAATATAGTTTACATTTTATATGTACCTTGTAAGAAATAAATGTACCAAATTCCATCTTTCCAGTCTTAATGGATGTATAATAATAAATATTTATTGTTTTAGGGGTTGTTTCAACCCTTAAATCAAAATGATTTATAGCCTATGTCTCATTCCAGGTCATGATCTATATGTGTGCCAAATTTCATTCAAATCCATCCAGTACTTTTGCGTGATTGTCAGTCAAACAAACAAACATACAAACTTTCACATTTATAATATTAGTAGGATTCAGATAACTCATCAATAATGTAAATACTCTTCAACAGAATAAAAACCTTTTTTAAAGAGATAATTTATAACTTGTTTTTAAAATTATATTTTATTAATTACAAAAAACAATTTATTAAAGTTTTATTCCCATGTATGATGGTGTATTTTCAAAATTATTATTATAATATGTTGACAGTACTTTTACCAATATTCTGATAATTTCCATTTGCATTTTGAAAATAATGTTGTGATTAATGTTTTATGGGTAGTTATACATTAATTTATTAGCCGGAAAAATTCAAATTATATTATATATACTTAAAATATTATAGCTACAAACAAATGGAAACTCGTTGCCTTGGACAAGGAAGAGAGAAATTAATTGTGTATTTTCCTAGTAGCAGCTGGGCCAACGCGTTCATTCTCTCCGAGTGCCATTCTCTGTCTCTCTCTAGCACAGGCACGGCGGCGACAGTGGCGCTTCCGCTACCTAGTGAACGCCGTGGCAACCTCGTCAAATTCAAATAAAACTGGGCTGAATTTTTTAACATGGGGATTGCGCTTCTTATAGTTTCTGTATGCATTGATGCCGGGCAAGCTTCCTTTGTTCCTCATCGCACGAATATGCAGTTATGTCAGTCAGCTGTATTTGTATAGATTAATCGATCCGGTAGATCGAGTGAGGCTACGCTTTAGAAGAACGATTTATCATTAAAGGATATTAGTTATGGAAAACTGAATTATTTATTATTAGATATTTATATGAATTTATCTAGGACGTTGAAAAAAAAATGTTTTGTAATTTCACCGGCTTATAAAAAACGCTACAAATGTAAGTTTTCATTTTTATTTAATCAAGTACAAAATTTGTTTACCATAACTTTGAATCGCCCTGTGTAGGAACATCAACAATAACTGAAATTAGTCAATAATTCCCTTTGTCTAGTTTAATGCACATTGTTATATTTCAAAAAATAACATATGAAAGGAAACCAACATCAAAGCAAATAATACATCGTTAACAATTAGTGAAGAATCATTAATATATTCAAATGTTTTGTTTTATATTGTAACTAGCTGACCCGTGCGGCGTTGCCCGTGGAGGTTGGTATTTTCAGTCTTTTTAACGTAATTGTATTCTTTTTAAGTGTTTAGTCAGTGATATATATGTATTTGGCTTTTATATATATAGATATTAAATAATAAAAGCACTATTGTCATAGTAAAAAAAATCTGCAATTATGATTTTAGTAACTTTGATCCCCCCAAGCCTCTCCTAAAATTTCGAAATTTTTCATACCCTTTCTTAGTGAGCACCTATGGTCCTAGAGGAAGCTACATACCAAATTTAATTCCAATCCGTTTGGTATTTTTGAAGAAATCATGATTTAATAACTTTGATCCCCCCAAACCCACCTAAAATTTCGAATTTTTTCATATTCTTTGTTAGCGATCGCCTATGGTCCTAGAGGAAGCTACTACCAAATTTCATTCCAATCTGTTTGGTAATTTTAAATAAATCGTGA
>JAGFPH010004913.1:8304-18775 GCA_018207615.1 Philaenus spumarius | reverse complement strand
AAGCACCTATGGCCCTAGAGGAAGCTACATACCAAATTTAATTCCAACATGTTTTGTAGTTTTGAAGAAATCGTGATTTAATAACTTTGATCCCCCAAACCCCAACTAAAATTTCGAATTTTTTTAAACCCTTTCTTAACGAGCGAATATGGCCCTAGAGGAAGCTACATACCAAATTTCATTCCAATCTGTTCGGTAATTTTGAAGAAATCGTGATTTAATAACTTTGATCTCACCAAACACTCCCTAAAATTTCCAATTTTTTAAAACCCTTTCTTAGTAAGCATCTATGGCCCTAGAGGAAGCTACATACCAAATTTCATTCCAATCTGTTTGGTAATTTTGGAGAAATCGTGATTTAGTCATTTTTACCCCTACCCCCCAAACCTCCCTAAAATTTCCAATTTTTTAAAACCCCTTTTTAGTGAACACTTATGGCCTTAGAGGAAGCTACATACCAAATTTCATTCCAATCCGTTCATTAGTTTTTGAGAAATCGTGATGAGTGAGTCAGTGATTGAGTGAGTGAGTGAGTGGTATTTCGCTTTTATGTATAGATTTTCTTTCCCCACCAATTCGAGTAACTAGAACATGTTCAATGTAACTTAAGGTTTCTAAAGCAGAAAATTTATGTGGGAGTATAACAACTCGTGGCTTGATATGTTCCTTATATACAAAGCAAATTTAAATAATAAAAACAAATTACATACTCAGTAGTATTTACGTAGTTGTTTCAACATACTGGTAAAAGGCTTTTTTATTTAACTTTTATAGACTGTGTCTACATTAGGTTATATTCGTTATATTTATTTCAGAGTTAAAAAGTGAAAAAAGGTTGGTGTATAAATACACTAATATGTGTATACATATAATTTACGTTCTTTAAATCATTCAATATTTTAACAAATACACTGTTATATTACATGATATTGTATTCTGTAATCGAAAATGTTACATTATTTAAAAAATATTTTGGAAATCGATTCGAAGGATCGAATCTGGAGGAAGAACTAATATTTACACGTTACCTACTGTAAAACATTCAAAGTTAAACTGGATTCAATTAAATGATTAACATTAAAATATTAAATGACGAGGTTAGTTTACTTCCTGGAATTCCATATTTGTCCATTTTTATGTCTTCAGTTGCAATAGTTTCATTTTTATGTCTCCAGTTGCAATAGTTTAACAACTAAATAATGTATATTTATAATATTAATATATATACCTTGTTTCCGTCTTGCAACTTATTTTGTGTAGTGTAATACTACGCGCGTTTCAGGAACACGTTCCCATCTTCAGGTTTTATAAAATGTATATAAAATTTTACTCACATGTGAGCACGTCATAAATTAAACACAAACACACACACACACAAACCAAACAAGAATCATTGCACATATAATTAAAAACAAAAAACAAAGTTTAAAATTTTTAAAACAGTTGGCTTTAGGCCATGTTGACGTTGCATAAGTCACTGGTCGACTGAAGATTATATCCGTTATCTCCATCGTCAATACTATTTATAGGCCTTCAGGTAGCAATTGCAGTATTGTACAGGCTGTTCGATTTCAAATATAATTGTTCATTGAGGACTAAGCTACTCTGGTGCAAATTAGCTTGGTCAATTTCAAATTCTTCCAATGCATTCATTAGGCGACCTTTTTACATAAATGCAAAGGGATTAAATTCACTGTCAAATTGTCATAGCTGTGATCATTGTCACTTAGGTGTGTAGCATATTTTGTAATTGTTATGTGCAATGTCTTTTTTAGGTAGATGTACTTTAGATCTATCCTTGAATTTTCTGCCGCTTTGTCCAATATAAAATTTATTGCAATCGCTGCACTTGAGCTTATAAACACCGGATCAATTTTCAATGCATTTTGTTGATTTTGGTCGCAGTTGTTTTTTTTTATATTATTGCTCGTTCTGAATGACACTGTCACATTATGTTTCTTGAATACATTTTTCAAATAATTATTCAATAAATTGTTATATTCCGCGGAAATGAATTTCATTGGTTTTGTTTTACTGTTTCTACTTTTACTCAGGTGTTTGTAAAGTAATTTATCAACTATTTTTGTACTGTATCTATTCCTGCTTGCTATGTATTTTATTGTTTGCAGCTCTTCGTGATAATAGAGTTCACTCATGGGTATTTTTCTTAGACGGTGTATAAATGAATTAAACGCACCCATTTTTTGTGACCATGGATGGTATGAATTAGCGTGAATTACCACATCAGTAGTGGTTGGTTTCCTATATATTTTAAATTCCAGTTCATTTCTGTTTTTTATAATGGTTAAGTCCAGATAGTTAATCATGTTATTGATATCCTTTTCCATTGTAAATTTTATATTGGTGTTTAAACTGTTGAGGTAGTTATGTAGTAGGTCAAGTTGACGGGTTGTGCCTTTAAATAATAAAAAAGTGTCATCAACATATCGCTTGTAAAACAAAATTTGGCTGTAGTATTTATTTTTACTTGATAATAAAAAATTGTTTTCAAAATAATTCAAAAACAATTCAGATAGTATAGAACTTAATGGAGAACCCATAGCTAAACCTTCACTTTGTTAGTAAATACTTATTAAGTACTTACCATTATAGTAAGAATTAAGAACTTACCTGAAGTAAGAATTAAGTACTTCAGAGATCCACAAGATTGTAGTTCAGTAGTTCACTAACTGAAGGGCTCACTTGTTTTCTTTCTTTACATCCGGTGATATGTGAAAAGGATTGTCATTCAGTAGTCCACTAACTCACCCAATTTCCGGCTCCCATTTCGGCTCTTATATCTTTTGGATATGTGCCAAATAGGAATGAACTAGTTGTTTCTTAACATCTCAGTCTCAGTAGACACCAAACAGTCGATGCTCGTGTTTTACTTCGTACAATTTATTTGATTGTGTGCTTAAAGTAAAGAACAAGTATTTGTTAATATACATTGTCCTTGCAGTCTATATTTATTAGTGTTGAATTTATATTAAACTAATACCTATGTATTAGTTTGTTAGTTTAATTCACTTTCCAAATGTTCTTATTTATGAAGTGATTGCAGTTTTTATACTGAAATAACATTTTAATTTTATTTTAACTCAAATAAATGAATCATATACGCGTGTAATAAGAAATTTGTAAAAAACAAATTTATACTACGGTAATATTATAAAAAGGTAAAATTTGTTTGTTTGTATGTAGGGGGGGGGGGGAATCTCTGGAACTACTGAACTGATTGAAAAAATTGTAATAAAAAGCTTTACTATGCCTGAGTAACATCTAGGCTATAATTCATTTTGATAAAAAACATTTTTTATTTCAATATTTGTAAATTTAGTCGGAAAAAATCCTAACGTTAGGCCTAGACAGATGAATTATGAGCATAGCAACCAATTAAATAAAATAACACATAAAACAGCTGTTTGACATAATATTTCCATTAAAATCTGATTTAAAATTTTGAAGCAACTATTTATTGTATTTCTAACTTTTAGGTTAGGTTTTTTTGAACATTTAACATTATTTACCATCTTAGCTTTGGGGTTATTATTAATTGTGTCTGTACACCAACATTATACAGAAAATATGGCATGATTATGTGTACAGAAGGCTCCAACGGGGTTGGCGTGCGGAGCACACAGGGGTTTCCCCTAGTATGTAATGATATTGTGTATCTTAATGTTACACATTGTGTTTTAGTATTTCTATGCTGATGTCAGTAGTTTGGAAAGCATTCAATGCTATGACGTGTATTACAATTTATAAATCACTCACTACATCTCATTCAATACGTTCTGAACTACACTGAACTAATTGAACTACGGAACTACAATGGTGAACTAGTTCCTTTCACTGAAGGACTGAACTACTTCAGTAAACTGAATGACATTGCCCAAGCCTAACCAACAAAACTGTTTGAGTTGCTCTTCCATGTGTTGTGTTATTTGTAATAGTAGGCTAATTTAAATATAATAAATACTACGAAGCCTTAAAACCCCGAACACCCATTATTAAAAAATATATTTGTATGTGTATAAAAGTTACCTGGATGTTTTATCTATAAACTCAAATATATTTTATTTAGTATTTAATCAAAAATGGTGGGCTGCGGTTGACTTATTTCTTAACTGTCCAACACAAAGTTTATATTTGCTCTATTATTCGTAGTTGTAACTTTAGTACATAAAATATTTCATTATTGCTGTCAATTTGGTTTAACTATGAAGGTAATAATACTAATATATTATTTTTGCTTTAAATTTACTCGTTTAGAAATAAAGGAAATTGGTTGTTTCAAAGAAACAGTGAATTATACTCACCTTTAGATATTGTAGAGAGGAGTTATTTTCGTAGAGTGTAAACGCAATAAAGCCAAAACATAATTAATTTATAGCTCCAGGGCTGAGTGTGAAACCCGTTGTGGATTTTGCAGTATATACAGTATTATCTCACCTTCAAGTAATAAATGGAACATCCCAAGGCTCTTTTATTTTGCGATTAAATTAGACGCGCTACAAGACCTAAATAAACAAGTAACGAGGATTTGAAAAAATTGTTTACGTATTTGTTAGGCTGAATATTGTCAGAGCTCTGAATAAAAATGTTTAATGTTTTAATTTTAGTAAGAAGAATAATTCGTTAACGCAGCTGAACCGCAACTGGCAGTTGAGTGAATTTCCAAAATTAATTTGATATGTTTTAAGGTTTCAATAAACTATTTAGGAAATTGGTATACTCAAGAAGGCATTGAATATATTAGTAGACTTTGTTTTCACCTATCGCAGCCCCGGCTCACGTGCTGTTTCATTCCTGCGTGCTGTGAATTCATTTTTCCAGTATCCAGGTCACTAATGTACATAATAAAGTACAATACCTTTTATTTTCCGTCAGTGAACCTCTTTGTTTAAAACTTGTTTAAACAAACTTGTTTAAACTCATTTAAAATTACTCAATAGCTTTCATCCAGCTATCATAGACAATGTTTTAACGTACGTTAATAATTATGTTGAGATTACTTTACATGATACTTATAACAAACATAGCAGTAAGTTCCAATATCTCCCAAGCAAACAACGTCGTTTAGATAAAATCCAATGCAAACGTCAGTTCTATAAACGAGTTTCCAACCTAATGTCTATTGACTTTAATAAGGATGAATTGGACATTCTTGATAAAGGCTTAAAATTCAATTTGCCGTCCATAGGTAAAAATCAAATGGTATAGGAAATAATTCATAGGGAAGCCACAGTAAAAACATTGTATGATCATAAGCTACAGAACGAAACACGTGTACTAATACAAGATAATCTCAACAAATGTCTTAAAGTTTTGGGTAATAATAATAGAAACTCTAACCCACATCATAAACATTTAGCTGAGTTACAATTAATTAAACAAATAAAGTGCAAATAAATTGGCCGATACCAATGCACTGGTCACTAAAGCAGACAAAGGAAACACCTTAGTTATTTTTAACTCGGACCAATATGATTTGAAGGTTATTGAGTTCATTAATAACAACGGTTTAGAAACCATATCAACTGATCCCACCAAAAAATTTGTTAAGTCTTTCGATAGCGCACTTAATAACTCCACACATTTATTCAATCCGATTACAGGAAACTCGGAAACCTATAAACGCGCAAGCATCTATTTTCACTGGCTTACCTAAAATCCACAAACTTGAAGTCCCCATTAGACCATTAATTAATTTCACAACTGCTCCAGGTTTTAAGACAGCAAACAAATTGGTTGATATCTTACGTAAAAATATAGTTTTTGATAATTAACATACCGTCAATAGCAGAAACGATTTCGTCAAAAAAATTTACAAATGTAAAACTCAAACCTAACTATAAACTCGCATCTTTCGATATAAAAAAAATTATACACAAAATGTACCTATAAATGTAACAATAGATACCCTAAACAATCTCCTCGTCAAGACTAACTGATTGACATCTTATGATTTCCTAGAAATCATCAACTTATTACGAATTTTATTAAAACAAAACTATTTCAGATTTAATTTTTTTTTTTTTTTTGCTTTCCATGCCACTTTGTGCCTTTCGGCTAACGAGCATGTTTTTTTTGGGTTTTTAATATTTTATGGTCCCCCGCGGGATTTGAACCCGGGACGTCTTGCTTATGAGGCAAGTACCATAGCGGTTGAGCTATGACAGAGGACATTTCAGATTTAAAGATGTTTTCTATATACAAAAGGATGGATTGGCCGTGGGATCGCCACTGTCTGTATGTTGGCAGACATATTTTTGAATCACTTCGAAAATAAATTTTTGTTGTCAAATGTTAATAAATTTCATAAAAAAATCATGTATTACACTCGATATGTGAATGATACATTTAACATTTTTGATGGTACGTCCAGGCAAATTGAAAATTTAAAAAATACCTAAACTCGATAGACCCCAAGATTCAATTTACACTCGAAATTAAAAATGACAACAGCATTAATGTTTTGGATCTAACAATAGTAAAACAACATGAATCTTTCAAATTCAATATTTATAGGAAGCCCACCACAACTGATATCACCATACACTCTGATTCCCATCATCCACCATCTCAAAAAATGTCAGCTTATAACAGAATGATCCTTAGACTAGTCAATATACCTCTTGAACCTCAAGATTATCAGAATTAGCTTAACATAATAAAACATATTGCTACAAGAAATGGATACAAGGCCTCTATGATTGATAAACTGCTCACAAGGCACATCGGCACATCAATAAATCCAAAAGACCACTGAAAGAGAAAGCTAAATCTATCTTTGTTTCAACTGAATATGGCACCATCGTTCCTAACATAATTACCTCCACCTTCAAAAATAAACGGTATCAGTTAACTGACACAAACTTTCTCCCAACTTACTGTAGTCAAAATAATATTGTTTTTAATCATTTTATTTACTACTTTTTAGAACAAAACAAAAAAATAATATTCTACCTACGTCAATCGTATAAAAAATTATTGTCTCAGGCGGGATTTGATCGCGCGACCTTTGAATTACTGGCCGTGCTCGCTACCGTGTTGCTACCCCGTTCGGCCACCGCCGTGATGGTAGATTGACAACACAAACTTGTTTATTTTTAAACATTTCCCCATAATTATAAAACGCCGAAGTTTTGATAAAAGCGGGTGGTGTCATTTTGTTTGGCATCTTAAGCACTATAAATGCTGAAAATTTGATCAAAATCGTTAGAGCCGTTTTTGAGAAATTTGAATTTTTGTCGTTTTTATGGGTTTTTAGGGGTAAATTACTCTTAAAAATTTAAAATTACAAAAAATGGAAAAAACGCCTAGAGATATTAGGGTTTAGTGCCTACATACCAAATTTCATGAAAATCGGACCAATAGTGTCCTTTCTGGTCGTGTATACATACAGACAGACTGACAGACAGACACCACTCTAAAAACACTTTTTTGGGTTCAGGGAGCACCAAAACAAAAAATGTCACTAAAAATATTTTTGGGTTCAGGTAGCACCAACACAGATAATTGCACTAAAAAATTTTTTGGGGTTCAGGAAGCACCAAAACAGATAATTCAACTGAAAATTCAAATTCGAACATTTTTACGAAAACAATACTTTCTCAATATACTACGTATAGGGTGGAGAAAGTAAAAATCAATGGAACCAAAATCGCCTTCCGCACCAATAATAACATAAAAAAATTACTCCAACCCCAAAAACATAAACAGTTGGAAATCCAAACAGGTGTCTATAATTTAACTTGTGGTAGCTGTGAAGAGTTTTATATAGGTCAAACGGGAAGACCTTTCAAGGTTCGGTTTAAAGAACACCTGCCAAAGAGGACTGTTTTGGGTAATAAATCCAACTATGCGCGTCATTTAATCGACGAAGATCTCGGACTTTGACAGTAACTTCAAACCAATTAAGATTTGCATTAAAAGCAAATTTATGAACGCCGTAGAAGAATTTGAAATCTAGAAGGCTTTTAAAATATTAAACTCAAATAATGAACATCGATTATTAAACGACCAACTGAACTTTGATTGGAACACCCTGTATGACGCAGCGATAACAATTCAGAATTCCCGCGGCGAATTGTAGTTTTATTTTGTGTTCTGTTTGATAACTCACAACCAGTCGATATCCGGGAGTCGTAAAATACGCATCTACGTACTGTGTTTTTAAAATGTGTTGAGTGTTATGTGTTTGTGTATGTGTATTTAAAGTTTTGACGACCTCCATGTATAGAGGTTACTTTCTGATGATGAGATAAATTCTCGAAAAGCGTCAAAAACTTTAAACAAGTTTAAAAAAAGAGGTTCACTGACGGAAAAATAAAATATTTGTGACAACACTGGCGTTTGTCAGTGTACAGCCATTGTTTGTATGAATTCCGTGCCGTGGTCGCATTTGGGATATAACTTTTTCATTAATTAATCGTGATTTTTTTAAGTATTCATCACTAAACGTGATCCAAACTATGTCATGTTTAGTCTATTTTGATTCCAATAATTTCATCAATATGTTATAAACTTTCCATTCCGAAAAAGTTAATAGTAACAAGGTGTAAGCATCGCTGGTTTTTAAATTTTTCGGCTGCCTCTACTCTGAATCATCGGTCTCTTATTTGTAGTCGTTCGTAGCGCTGGCCGAACATCAAAGGCTTGCAGCGAGACTGGCAAAAAGGTGTCTGGTGCTCCCAAGTTGTCCCATTTCGATTTCGAGCTGAGGGACAATGTGGGAGACTTTATTGTAGTTGGCTCGCTTATCCGTAACGCACTGTAGTGTGGGGATATCTTGAGGTTTTTCGATTTTCAGAAGTAACATTTTGAACCGATTGTTGAATGAGTGGGACTGAGGGAGTGGATGGTCCAGTGCAACGTTAAAACAAAACGTAAAAGAAATGTATAAAAAGCAGTACCGGAACGGCATTCCGGTGCGTTCCGGCAACAGTAAACCCAGATCCCGGCAGTCGACCTTCGAACAGAAGCTGCCTCCATTGTAAAATCCCACACGTGCGTTTGGACAGGGTAACTTTTTGGTAATATACGATCTGATCGATTTTGGGGAATAAGGTGGGTTATAAGATCGTGTAAAAAACATAATGTGCATAACAATTTGTTTATGCTATATTAATTTATTTAGATAAAACCACAAACAAGTTTAATTTTAGTTCGAAAAATATGAAAACATGTTTACTTCGGTAGAAAAACGTGTTCTGGAAAACATGATCGATGTTCATTTACCACTATCTTCATTAGGTATCTCGAAAAAAAGTCACTGCAATAGCTGATCTTTCTTATGGAAATTCTCTAATAAGAATTCTAAGGCTTTTAAGCCTGTCCAAATATCACTGGATTTTGTAAGAAAACGGTAAGAGATAGCAAAAAGTGTTAAAAACAAAAGTTGTAGAAAATTAAATTTCAAACACACGATTTTCCATCAGATTTAAGATCTAATCATCCGTTTAACCGCTACTCACCCGAGATGGAGCTCCGGTACAGAATCCTTCAAATTTCTCATGTTAATCTTATGGAGATAACGTTTAATGAGTTTGAGTCAGCTGCCAAATAAAACAGCTGATTTATGCTCGGTCACTCATGTACAAACGAACCAAAGATTAACGAGATCCTTTAGCGAATTTTCCAACTGTGAACGAAGCGAAGCAGCCATCTGAGGCCGCAGGCCGAGGCGGGGTTGGGACGCGAAGCATCCAGGGGCAGAAACCCTAGTCTAAATATATTGGGAAATTCAGGAAACTATTATTTATATTATAATAAATAAGTTTGTGATATTTATACGTTGATTCAACTCTATTAAAATGTTTGAAATTATTATCTATGATATAATAAATACAAAGTTTTACTAATCTAATAACGCCGGGTCTAACAGGGAAAACTGTTGTAAATGAAGATCGTCTTTGATGTAAATTGTAGCCTATTTCATTATATACGGGTGTCGCAATCCGCCTTTGTTTTTTTTTACAAAAACTCACTTCAAATAAAGAAATAGATAAGATATTGAGTTCGAATTTGGTATAAGCATTTTGTGTGTCACGATTTCCAAGTGTAGGGTATAAGTCAAAACAAAAATTATAATTACAATTTTCAAAACGCCGGCCTTTACACATTGTTTACGTGGGTTTTCTTGAAAACCGTTAATTTTGCAACAAATATTGTTGCTTTTTAATGACAAACGAAATGATTTTTTTTTTCATTTCTGTAGGTTAAAGGACAACCGAGTTATAGAAAAAAAAGCGAAATCATAATTTCTTGGTAATTGTCAACAACGTACAAACCTATTATAAAACCAAAATATTTTGAATTCTTAGAGTTTTAATAAATAAGATAAAATCCGTTCCTTTGAAATGGCTTGTAGACAACTACCAAGTAATTATGTTTTCAGTTTTTTGTCAATAATTCGGTTATCTTTTGACCTACATAAACGACAAAACAACACTTTTGCCTTTCC
>JAGFPH010004912.1:14479-28288 GCA_018207615.1 Philaenus spumarius | reverse complement strand
TCAGTTAGGAGGAATTAATGTTAACCTAGAAATTTCTCATTCCCCTGCCAAAAGGGTAACAGGGGAATGAGAATATGCATAGGATGTGAGATACTATGTTTTACTTCTGTGTTTTGACTGTTATTAAGTGATGCTTTTTCTATCCTAGGCTTATTAGGCCTACTAAGTTTAAACTTAATTTTGTTCATAAAAGGCTTATACACAGGTATTTGTAGTGTATAGGCAAAAGGTTGTGCAGGATATACCTATAGACTGAAACATTTAATCATGTTTGTTAAGCTGTAAATAGTGTTCCTCCTTGAAAATAATTTTACGAAAAAATTATATTATTTATTAAAACTTTTCGTTATTTCTGCCGATCCAAAATAATATTAATCTTTGGTTTGTGACTTAACTTACTTTTAACTAGTCTGTAAACTTATCATTAGGGATAGTTCCTCAAAGTACCGTGTTATAACATATAAAGGCTCCTTATATTACCAATAAATTTAAAGTTCTTTAAGTTTATATCATTTACAGTTATGTACAGAATATTTTCAGAAATGTTACAAAGTCCTAAAATGATATCAACTTTTTAACACTTTCAGTGACACGGCATATTAGGGTCTTCTTGCCAATATATGTCGGAATAACATACATTTAAAAAAATCTAATACGTTTTTTTTTAAATTTTCAAAATTTAGAAAAACAAATACAAATTTTGTTTGGTTTTCAGGTTGTCATATTACATATCAAATGAAATCCCATCCAATAAGCTTTAACACTTAAGGCTACAGTGCTACGGGATATTAGGGTCTTCTAACAAATGACTATCAAGATGGCGGGTATTCTTATGCATGACTAGCAAGTTGACGCCCAATTTAAACGATCGTAAGTTGCTTTCTAGTCGCTATTTTCCTAGGTTACTGGACCAGGACTCGTAGAAGGGTTCCTACCAACTACTGAGATAAAACCAATTGCTCTAGACAATAACTAAACTCCCTCTTTTCCAATGTAAAGTAATTGGGACAGGTGTGGTTAAGACAAAATTTGCGGTTAAAACAATGGTTTTGAAATTTTTTTAATCCTGTAAATATTTTGTTATACAGTAATTGGGCTCGTCGCCACAACTCCCCTTGATTTACTGTCATAATTATAACATCTTGTTTTGTAAGAAATACAACACAATTCAATAAATGTACAGTAATAACAACAGCTAACATTGTAATTTAGGCCTAATAATGGTAAAAATTCCAAAATCGGTTTATCCGAAATTTCTTTTATCCGGAAAAGGTCTGGTCCCATCAATTCGGACAAACGAGGTTTCAGTGTATTAAAATTATTTTATCTTAGAAGTGGACAGAATTTTCTCTGATGAGAATTTATACCGACAAAGACTGCGGTCTACATATAATAAAGATTTGCCTCATCCTTTCAAAGAAGTTTTTGTGAGATTCTATTTGCACTCTGCAACAAAAGGTCTTAATAGGATTCCCGCGTTTTTAAAAGACATAAAATCTAAAACAAAATGTCTATTGCAACTGAAATCACGGTTATTTTCTCTAGATGATGTGGTTTTTTAACGTTCTTGTTTGATGTTAGTAAATCTTTGTTGTTCGCTGAGCCTTGTTGGTAGTATTGGTTTTTAGTTAGGAGAATTTTATAATATCAATGTACTCTGTCAAATGATTCGCTAAGTTTTTTTAATTTTACTGTAAATTTCTTTTTGAATTCATATTGCATTTCATAGATTCGACCTTTTTTACTTATGTAATGGCACTTTATTTTGTTTTCTATTGTAGTCATGTAAGCACTTTAGGAGTTGCTAGTTCTTCTTTTGTTGTAGAACCCGAAACAGGCTGAGCCTATAGAGTTTCCTAAATTTTTCAAAGAGATTATTGTTTTATTTAATTTTTTTAGTTTTGTAAGTTTAGTTTTTAGACATTTTTTTATACAAATGTAAAGATTGACTATTATTTTATTGTATCAATGAGAGAAAAGATTTTTCTTTCTTCTAAATAATAATGATCTACATAGTCGATATTAGGTGATACGAACTGATTGTAAAATCTTCTTATATTTACTTTTTTCAATATCGAATGTGACGAATGTTAGTAGTAACCGTGTAAGGAGTAACAAAAGGATAGCATATTTGGTGCATGGCCGCTTTGGAAAAGATACAAAAGGGCAAATCTATAACAGTTAAACCACCTGAAGATGCTCCTAAGTGATGGTGTGCTTGTAAACTTTAACAACCTCCAAGTGGAGTGATTGTGTGTTATGTTTAATGTTTGTAACTTTTATATAACCTGGTGATGGGTGAATCTGAAATTGCAAGAGTTTAGAGGAAAAACTAATTGAATATCTATCAACGAGAGTATAAATCACTTATACAGTAATAACTTTTTTATGATCTTTCAAAAGTTGTTTGTTGTAATTTTTTTTAAATAAAATGATTGTTTTCAAGAATACAATTTATTTCAAAATCTATTTTTTAGAATTCCTATACTATTAAAAGTTTTATTAAAACTGTGGTATTAGAGCAGATAAAGTATGACCAGGAAAAGTGAATTTTTACATATTCAAAAGCTAGACACTCTCCGAGTCAAAAAAACTCAAATCAGAACAGTCACTGACAAATATTATAGAAAACACAATAAAATGTAGATTAATGTTTAACCTTTTGGTTAGGTTTGAACTAAAGAGGCTATACACTGTACTGGCACCAAAAATTACAAATAATAACTATCGTTAACAAAATATAAAAGATATTACGTACAAATTAGGCGAGCAAAATGTTGATTTATCATAATTAATGTTCAATCATTTTCATTAACCACTTGAATTACTCTAACATTTAACAAAATATAGCATAATAGGAAATAAAAATAATTGCATTGTCAAATTTAATGAAGATATCTATGATAGCACATTAGTAACGCCCTTGCGCAAGTTAGGAAATGTATATTATAAGGATTTACTAAATAAAAGTAAATTTCATATATCGTTTGTCAATATTTGTGATAAGTTTGAATGAAGAAATATCAATTTGTTTACTACTTTATGAAATCGAGACTTAAGTTAATTTAGGCTGTTTTTACAATTTTGTTGAAAATTAATTTTAAATAATTTTTGTACATGTTTTTATGTTGAATAAGAAATTAATATACATTACGAAAAAAGGCAAGTAAGTTTAGGCTCGGTTTTAATATCATAGGGTAGATTTTGTACATATTTTAATTCAAATAAATTTTATTTATCATTTGTACATAATTGTGACAAATTTGTATTACAAAATATGAACTCGCATACATTAAAAAAAGGAGACTTTAAGTTAGATTAGGCTACGTTTTTTATACATTTTAACGCAAATTAATTTTATATATCATTTGAACACGTTTATAACACGAAAAACGAATGCATGTTACTTAGCAAATTTTAATTATTAACTTTTTTATATTTTTTCGTAATATTGTTTTTCTTAATCTATAACTACACTTTAAATTAGCAAAATTTTAAAAATGTTTTGATAATCTTAAAAATATGAGATCTTTCAATTTATGTTTATATTATTTTGTTGGAGATCAGGTTACCAAGATGACTAAATATTCAGTGTGTTATTTTTCTATTGAACTTTTATCTTCTCATTTGTTTTAAATTGTTATTATTTGATTTTCAACAATGAGTAAATTGTATTTTTTAATTACATTTTAAGGAAAATAGGAAATTTTAATGCATTGTTTAAATATATATGGTCACCCTCATCAGCAAACATAGCAAAACAGTTTGTCTTATTTATATAACAATCATATAAACAGAGTCCGGGGGAGGGCGGGTATATTTAGCTCTTTAGTATTGTCTGTATACTTTAGTAGTGTTAAAACCCTCTGTCTGAGGATGATGACCATGTCATCAAAATGTACATAAGGGTAACGTATTAAATATAACTTACAATTTAGTTGTTTAGTTATTTTTTTTGTTCCTTGTTTTATGGTTGGGGGTTTTTATTCAAATCAGTGTGATTTTGTCGCCATAGTGCTCAGTGCTCTTTTATTTTTTTAGTTATACTTAAACACTATTAAATTAATAAAAACATTTTTTTTAATGATCCTTCAAGTAGGTACCAGTATTTTTGAGGTGATAAATCTTATGTTTTCTATATACTACAGTTAACTATTGTTTAAGGCTTACCCATTGGCCTAGCCGTTTTTGAATGTCTGCATACCCCTGCAGCAATTAAAATAACCAAAAACATAGGGCTTTTATTAAATTACATAGAAAAATAACAAAATATAATATTTTATCAACATTTTTTATATTTATATGAAATATGTAATATCTACATGTTTTTTAATTAGTTTTAATAATATCATTTTTCCTGAATAATATTTTACAAAATAGACCATCTTTGTTGTGGGAATACTATTATTGTGTTATTTGGGTTAAGCAGATTAATCTCTAAAAGAAACATCATATTCACATCACTTTCAAAATCATAGTTACTTTTTAGAAAAATATCTGATACCTCAATATTAAAAAATTTCTTGAAATCCATTTTTATAATGATCTACATACTAATTTATCATATTATTAAAAACAATATCACAAATAACACGACGGTACTTCTCGGTATGTCTAGGTCAATAAGTAAACATAAAACAAAAATGGGTTTTAATTCATTAAATAATGCAGAGTAATTATTTTTAAAAACTTTACTAAACTTTCAACATTAAAATCACAATATCTCTTAAAGTATTGTTTATAACATACAAAACAAAAACTCATACTTTATAGTATGTATGAAAATAGACTAACTTTTTAATGACAATCATTAAAAAAAAACATTTTTCTCACTTTAAACTTGCTTTAGATTTAGACAAAATAATTACAGAAATACTTAAAATTTATGTTGTCTAATTAAAATCTAATTATAATAAATTTACAAATATTTAAGTGTGGTTTAAAGTGAAAATTATGAATTATTAGACATAAACCTATATTAACAGAATAAATAGAATAGCAATTAGGAACTAAACAGTGGTCGGCATTACAAATTTTAAACTCGCCATAAGAATAATTAAATCTAAATCACTGTTGGTAAAAAATATTGTATTTATATTTATTTATTTTTTAACTACTAATGTCATCTCCACGTACATTTCCCGATTACAAACAATACAATATTTAAAACAACAAGAATTTTGAGCTTTTATACATTTTTTTCAACAACACTGACTTAACAAAGTTTGGTAACAATACAAGAATATCTTTGTTACAGTGTGTTGACAGATAAATAATGGAAGATCATAGAAACAACCTTTTATGCTTAATTCACATACAAGGTCTCAAAATTGGAGTTTAAAATACATTTACAGTGGAAAGTAAGATCTCTAAGAACAATAAGCAAAGTTATATTAAAACAATGAACTCGTGAACAAATTTTTAAGTACTGAAAAAATAAAAACAAAACTAATAAGATCTCATTTGAGATTAGGACAAAGTACAAATGGAAAATTGTTCAATAATAGCTACGTAAAAATAATAATAATGAAGACTGAATGATTGAACATAAACGCTAGGCAACGATGAACAATGAACATTAATAAATAATGATTTGGCCACCAAGTAAACGTTTATTTTTTTTAACAATAAAAAAGATCTCAGTGAAGCAAAGCAGAAGTGAAAAATACTTTTTTTTTAACAAACACAAAAACAATATCACTGAGATTAGTTTGAAAAAATGATCTTAGAGCAAATCCACTATAAAAATAAAACTTTACAACCTCTATGAATTAAGGGTCTAAACTAAACATATTAATTAATGTGCATATAAACAGTAAACACTGATAAAACAGTGTATCAAAAATGTCTTGGTTGAAATTAATACAAACTAAGAAAAAAACAACAACATTTTAACAAATATGAGGTTACAATGTAATAAAGTCTTACTGAGTGATAGACAATACAGACAGGAGTTACCAATTATCAGTTTACAAGGGGTGAAAATATAAACAGGAATTGTTCAAGCCCATTGGGCAAACACATCTTTTTAACGTTTTATTAGTTTTGATACTTTTTGATTCCATAATTTTTTTATCAACTTGACAGAGCACTAGGTACACAGCAACAAATGATGAGTTTTGACATGAATGTCTCTCATGATCTATGTAAATTAATTGCTGAGAATTATGAAATAAGTGTTAAACTGTGGAAAAATTAGTTTCATATGTTTAGAAAGGCGAGTTTATGAAGCTAGAACACTAAGGGAAAAGGTGGGTACAACATGTTATATTCGGTCTAATGTGGTGCCAAGTGATTTGGAAAACAAAAAATCCTGGAATCAAACACAGCCATAAATTATAGCCGAGTTGGTACAAAGCGATAAGGCTAACATGGGTATTCTGGGTGTTTCATCTAGTAATATTAACTCCCCAAACTTTAATCTTTTGTAAAATAAGACAGTTACAGTACGATACTAAAAATTTTTAATTGAAGCAGCAAAAAATTATTTATTTAAATAAAAAGAAACTAACTTATTAAAATAAATAGTTTGTTATTTTTATTAGTTTTTTTATGAATCTTCTGTATTTTTAATGAATTTATGAGTTCACTATTTATGAATTTACAAATCAGTTATAGAATAAATACACAAACACTAGGGGATGAAAGACATAATATGAAGTGTTCAACAACAAATATAGTTACATGATAAATTCCTGTTTATAATTAACACATTTTGATGTTTTCATGTTTTTATGGAAATGCATTTTTTTCCAACCTCCGTGCTATAGGCAATAAGTAAGAAGACATTTTTTGTAATAATTAAACACGATCAACAAGGTCGCACTTAATGGAGATTTAAAAAAATAAACAATGGAAACATATTAAGCATTAAAAGTACATAGTTAATAGTATGAAATCAGTATTTAAGGTTTAAGGTTGCAATTGGTAGATTTGTACTGCATGTTAATAAAAAAAACTTCCACACTTACATTCCACAGTCTTTTAAAGTCTCAATATTCATACCTTAAATATAACAACGCTTAAGCTAGGACTAGCGAAAAATTTTTTCAAGAGCTTTAGCAACATCACTGGGACTTGGTTTTATGGCAGTGCTGGAGACTTGAAGTCCTTCATTTATTAAAGCTCCTTCAGTAGTAACACCAATAGCTAGAAACTGAAATCAAGATAAAGCCAAGATGTAATAACAGAATATAGATATTTATATTAAACTAACTTATAATACGAATATGGTATTCATAAAACGTGATGGAATAAAGAAACAGTGAGGCTGACACACAAACATATGACAAGTAACGTCTTCAATTTGCTAAAGGAATATACTTTCAATCTAACCTAAAGTTTTTTTAATATTGCCCGTTGACTAATAATGACATTCCATGATCATGGATCTAAATAAAATACATAAAAATTATTATTTGACCGATATTGAGATCTGGCACTGAAAAACCGATCAAGTGAGACCATAGAACCATAGATATTTCCGGAAGGCATGCTGTGTGCAAGGAGTCTTGTCTTCCTTCTTCTACATTTGGGTACAGTGCAAGGTTGTTGAATAAGTAAATTGTTAATATTCAAAGTTATGATAGAACCGTTAAAATGGATTCACCTTTATAAAAGTGAATTTATTAATACTAGCATGGTCTAGAATTAATAGTAAATAAGAATTTTGCGATAACGGCACCTATTTCGAAGGATACCTACAGATAAAAGATCTACACCATCATCATGTGTTGACCTCATGCACCAAAACGGGCAATCAACGTTAACATAGAAAACATTTTAAAAGATTGGGGAAAGTGTGACAAGGGGTAATGTTTTTTTACTAACTTTTTTGTTTTTAATTTTGTTAGCTAATTAAGAATATTTTAATTATTTTCTATTTGCTCTCTACATTGCATAATTTGAAAATCATATTTTTATGTTAAATGTATGTTTTTCTTTAACAAAACTACTAACGGTTCCTATTGGCTACCGAACCTTAAAAATAACTACTACTTATATTAACATTAATTATAAATATTTGAAATTATATTTGATACCTTTACGGTGTGAATATAATCAACATGTTGTTTCAATATAGGTAAAGCAAATTTGACTCCTGAAGGACTAAAAAATATTACTACGTTTATCCTCCTCCTATCCAGCACTTCCAACAGGTTTTTTTCAAGGTTAGGATGAGCTTTAGTGATATATACTTCGATACATTCAGCTTCAATCCCTTCGCCCCTCAAATTGTCAAGCACTGAATCACTTCTAAGGTTTCCGTGTGGGAACAATAAAGGTTTTCCGTTCAACAGATCTGAAATAAAAGTAAATTATGTGTCAAAAAACTTCTAAAACAATAGAAGCTGCCCCTAAATATAAAAGTTGCATCTTCTAAATTTGTAAATTTAAAGTATTATAGAAAAGTAGCTTAACATATTCACTACCGAGTGTCACACTGTTTTTCACCACAGACCACCGTGACACTATTAAGCAATAAACATAGACTGGGACAAACAGTTGTGACATTAGCCACAGACCATGAATATGATTTTGTTGTTCAGATGAGTTAATATACTTTTCTAAAACCTAAAAGGTATGTCAAGCAATACCTATTTTTTCATTTTTTTTACAGATTTCAGCGTTTTTGAAATCGTCACATATATGCGACGTTTAGTCTATGACAAGAAACATTTGTTCAGTAACATTGTAACATTTGTTACGGACCAAGCGTCACACATATGTAACATATAAAAACACGGGAAAACAACCAAGACATGTGGCATGAGAAAGGGGGAGAATGATTCCTGAGAACTTCACGTCTTCTCATTCCAACTATAAAAAAGGCGGGAAAACAACCACAAATTGTGGCGTGAGAAAGGGGGTAATTTTCATGAGAACTTAACATCTTCATGTTCCCATGTTCAAAATCGTCAAAGTTACAGACCAAGCACCTTATATGAGCGGCAGACCTTACATACTGATACCAATAAATCAGGTCTTTAAAATATACTAATATTTCAAAATTAGCAGTTAAATAACAAAATAACACTGCCACAAATAAGTGACATCAGTCTATTTCAATTAAACCAGGCGTCGCACATTTGCGGCAGCAGTCTGCGGATGGAAACTGGCCGACTCATATATGTGATGCTAGTCTGTGTACAAAAAAATTTTAGTATAGTGGTAGCGGACGTAATGAACCTTGTAAGATTTAAAGCTAAACCAGTATAAATTACTATTATGTCTTATTGTGATTTAATTTTTGTTTAATAAATTTAGCTTAATGTAGGCCTACTGTTGGTAGGTTTTAATTTGTATTTCTTCTATTAGACTGTGTATTTCTTGAGTAGGTTATAAGGAACGTATACTCTCTCACCCATTCTCTGTAATATATATACACTGTAGTTTCAAAAAATTTTGTAAAGTTATTATTTAATTTTCTTTTATAAAACTTCTTTTTAATTATTACCTAGCACGTTAGTAGAATGTTTTACATTTTATTATGTTAATAGTATTGTATATTTATGTGTATGCTGTGAACGAATGTATTTAGTTTTAAGTAGAATGTTTTAGATGTTTTAGCACAAGTTTTTTTTTCTGAACTGTATTTCTTTTTCTGTTTTCCATAATTAATTGGAAAGTTCTATTTTTCCTCTGTCATCAATGGACAGTTCTTGCAGTTTAGAATTCAAAACTTTAAAAATTGTAGTTACTTTTCTATTTTTTTGTCAGCAATTGTAGGTTTTTTCTTGTCTCATGATCCATTGTCACGTGATATATTATTACACTTGTATTACTTACACCTCATCTACATTTAAGACAAATATATATATATATGTACACATTCACAACACTCATGACATTTAAAGCTCTTGAGATTAAGTTAAGATGACTACTCTATCATTGTACTGGACTAGACTGTAAGGTAGTTGACAATTTAATTTACTGATGCAAAAATAATACACCAAAAAGTAACTACCAAAATCAATAAAAACCTCGTACATAAAATTAATGGCAAATAATATCAGCCACACAAGTAAAGAAGTAAGGGCACAGTGGCTTCTATCAAACAAGATTGTTATACCTATTTACTAAGAAACCAGCTAAAGTTTTACCTGTTGGTACGCAACATGTTTTAACTAAATCCCAAGGCTAGAGACTGAAGGAAATGAACAATAGGCCACTTCCTTAGAACTGTTTGGCTATTTTCCTTACACCCTCATGTAAACTATTCTCTGTTGACATATGTTTGTTGTCAGTTGTGTATTTTGTGTGCACGTTTGTGTGTTGTAATCTGTGTTTCGACTTCTCAGTTCTAACTTTGAGATGTACTATTGTTGCTTTTTAAGGTTACTGGTCTATCTTATATTTATATATATTTTTTAACATCGGCCTAGACTTCTAGGCTTATGTTCCTGCAGTTTTCATCACTTGATAACGGATTATATTAAGTAGATTTATATTGTAAAAATTTGGTGTATTTATTTTTAATACATAAATGATGGAAAATGTCTGAATAATCAGTACAGATAAAATTTACTTAGGTTGAATATTATCTTGTATTTATTTCTAATCTTCCTGAGAAATCAAACAGTATGTAAGACAATCTATTTTATGTCATTCAATATATAAGTCAACATATTTTTCCGGAATTTGTAAATTTCATACCATTCTAGAATATTTTGGCATTTTACAAATCAAATTCTGAACTTTCATATTTTTCTTGTGTCTTTACAGTCATGGCCGGTGTACAGTAAGTTGTGATGTTGTGTCTTTTGGACCTAACTTTTACTTTCAGCCTAATATTTGGCACACTACCTGGAAATGTCCCTGTCTAAGTATATTTAGTTTAGAGTATACTTTTTTAGAGGAGCAGTTATAATGGATAACAATTATTTCAACTTAACTAGTCTTCCAATCATATTTGCTTTGGCTTTGAGTAGTTGTAATGGTCTTTATTCTCACCTAGAAAGTATAAGTACTGTGTCCGTTCCCTGTGTAGAGGGAAGACATTGTTTTCATACAATGATGCATTTAATTTTTTCCTTCAAATGTTATCCACTGACACTTTACATTTTAATTTTATACCTAAGAGTACATGTTTTCCCACATTGTCTTCTGCAACTTTTACCATGTAGAGCGTAAATGTCTTCATTGTAATTTACCCTTGATCTACGACTTGTTATAAAATGAAGATCGCAGTCTAAACATGCTGACCAATTAAATAAAATTCAATTTGTTTCATGAAAGGTTGTTAAAACTCTTTGTAATTTATTTACCATTGTTTATGAGATAACCTTTTAAAACACTTTAACCTATTACATTTATAATCTAGTACTAGTTCATAAAATTACAATCATTGCTTTTTCATAACATTGCTTTCTTTCTACCTGATAAAAAGATTATGATACATTCACTCTATTTACACACTTCTCACATTGACTACACAAACCAATTTCTTAAATTAAAAAAATATATATTTATATATATAATACCTCTATTACCTATTACCTTCTTCGTCTAATTTTACATAGATTTTTTTAAACATATTATCACCTTATTTGCATTGTACTCTTAGTTACTATATCCACACAAATGAGAATTGTACAATGGCTGTTAACAAAATTACTTCTGTTTAGCGTGTGTATGTGTTATAAAAATAAATACTCTATATCAGGACTCAACCTATCGGGTTCCTCCTCCCACACAACTTTGTTTTGTAAACATACATTATAAATGCTTCTTTATTTATAATCAAAAGATTCAAAATGATGGATAGAATCTAATTTGTTATTTACTACCCATTTTAATGTAACTCATATGATCCGTATATTTTTATGTTGTAAAAACAAATCTGTCAGTAGCTACTTTTGATAAAACTTACTTTATTAAATTTTATGATGGCAGCAAAGTTTGTTTCCTGTGAACCAAAAAAAAAGAAGATTTTAATATGTTAAATTTTATTTAGGATATTCAAAAGATATGATTTAACTTTCTATACTGTGTTTCTCATATTTGCTATTATGACTAAAATGACAGTTTGAACTTTGCATTGCTTTGTTTAAAATTACCATCAAGCCGTTATATGTAAAATTTTGCTTAGTTTTTTAGAACTTTTACAAAGACAAAAGTTACTTTTGCTTAAAATTGAGAAATTTAGGTTCTACGGTTAAACCTAATTCTAAATTTTCAAGATATCATTTATTTGGAAATATATTAACATTATTAATTTGATTGCATAACATCCTTACATTGTGCCAATAGTTCTAAAAATGGACGGAGAGACAATAACATACTGAAAAATCCAATACCGTAAGCCGGTTTCGATTCTTATGTCAGACAAAATCTAGTGTTGATTTGTTTGGAACATCTGTTACACCAGTGTAAGCAAATTTATGATTTTTTTTAATACAAAATTTTTATTTTTTCATAAATTTGAGATGAGTTTTTTTATTTTTTTTTTCATGGGCAAGCAACTGATTTTGAAGAACAATATGAAAAGTAAGCCATGCAAATGTGTACTACATTATGATAGATATTATGAAAAAGAAACATTTATATATCTATGATTACTACAAAAACCTATTCTGTAAGTTATACTCTTGCTTGTCCATGTTGTTGTTTTTTAAATTTTTAGTGTTAACAGATGTTTGAAGAATATTACTTAAATTTTAACCCAGTTGTCCTTTTAGGTAAAATGGTGAACGATCTATTTCAGTTTTGATTTTACATGTGTTTTTGTTTATGTGTAACTATGTTTAATTGTTTGTGGAACATGACGAAGGGAAACCTGAAAAGAAACTTGAGAATGGCTGAATAGCCGAAACGGCCGTCGTTCGATGACAAAAAAAGAGAATTTTAAAGACAGTAACTCATATTTAATAAGAAATATTGAATTGGGACGTTTCTTATTCGATTCCTTGACATCCAAAACTATAAACTTTGGTAAAAAAAAAAGTGAAAAAGAAAATTCCTTAAGTTTGTAGCAAACGTTTTTATAAAAAAACTAAATAAGTACAATCGTGGAGAGGATGAACTGGTCTAATGATTGCTGGTTCTTTCCCATGCTACGAATTTCCCCTCTACCATTTTCAACTACATTCCTAGCTCCTAACAAACTCATTCCTATAAAACAAGGATGTTAAAGACACCAAACAACAATCATACTGCATTGTTATTTTTTAATAAATATATTATTCCATTGCAAAAGTTTTGACTTATTTATTTTAAGACAGTTTCTGCTTATGCAATTTTAATCAAGTTTTAAGCAGTTAAGGTTTCAATTAAGTTTATATTTATTTCCATCTTCCTACAAGAGCTGAGTTCACAGAGTTGAGTTGTTTAATATTTAAAAAGCAGAAGACCCTCAAAACATGCTAAGAAACCTCTGGAAGTTTTTTCTTTTAATCAATTATAATGTGAAAATTGATTTACTTAAAAAATGTATATTATTAAAAACGTTATTATTATTCGGATTTTATTACATTTGTTAAAGTATGGTATTAAAAATCATTATTGTATCACTCAAGTTGTGCAATATTAGGATAAAAACAATGCAAGTTTTAATATTTAATTCCAGATTATATTTCTGTTTCCAGATAACAAACTTTTTTATATTAATTTTAAATGTGTACTGCTAGTAATTGTATAAATTAATTGTTACATTAACCAAGTTGAAACTTATTGAAACTAATTGAAATAAAAGTCATATTTTAAAATAAATTTCAAATATAATTCGTCCGTCTCATGTGACTTCATTTATAACTATCTAGAACAATCCTTGATTGCGCACTTGTTGCATGTGTGATTTTTTAATGATTG
>JAGFPH010004911.1:90775-108567 GCA_018207615.1 Philaenus spumarius | reverse complement strand
GTAGGAATGGAGCGGAAACCAGTCGACCGTGCTAATAAGTCTCCCCCTCGGGAGGCTTGAACTTCCGCCTCACTCTGACTTGCATTTGACTATAATTAATTTACAAAAGACATATATTATATATTATAAATTTTTAACAAGACAACAAAATATTACACAACCTATTCAAAAACAGTTTGTGAGAATGTTCACTGCAGATTTTAGTACAACTTTTTTATAGAGTTCATAGCTATGCTTTAAGGTATTTGGTAATTTTATTGTAGCTATTTCAAAACACTAGGCACTGTCGCCGAAATTAAACAGTGAAGTTGCATTGGTGGTCATCAGGTAAAGTTTGTTTTAGAAGCAACATTTCTAAGTCTCCATGCTGAACTTGGACCAGTTATACACTGCATGTAAAACAAAACAACATTTTTTTAGCATTTAAGTAGGCTTTAAAACCAAAACATAGTGAACAGCCTTTAGGCTAAAAGTTTGCCTTTATACTATTTTTGATAAGTGTTTAACAAGCAGGGTTTAAAAAAAAATGTTAACTGTTAATTCAAGTTTTAACCAAAGTTAACTTGTTAGCATTTGTCTTGTTAACTTTAACTATTACCACATGTCCAGAAAGCACATGTTAAACCTTCAAAATGCTAATGCTATGTGCTCAAAATATTTCAGAGATATTATTATTTGAATGATAGGTTTTAAAATGTTCTTATTTGTTCAAAGTTACACAGCTCTACTTCATGGCTTTAAATTTATAACAAAAGATTACATAAATTACCTTAAGCTAGGCTTGAGTTTGAAAATAGGCAGGTTACATTAATTGTATACTGATTGTATTCAAAGAAAGAAAATTTGAATTACATGGATATTAAAATATACTTAGTGAATTTTAAATATTCTTTATAATATTAAATGTAAACCTAAGTTGATTGCCAAAACTTACAAGGTAATGTTTTATAACCAAACATGAAAAAACCAAGACATTTCGATTTGGTAATATTACTTATTACATACCTGGAAGCTGTTGAATAGGTCTTAACAAAAAAACATTTTAGATAAATAACGCCCAGTCCTTAACTCACGACTAAAGCACATACAAAATTAAGAACGGCATTACAAGCGAACTTAACGTCGTTGCTTCTCAGGTTGACAAAGAGAACCAAAAAAAAATGGCTACGGATGCAACCGACTGCATGGCCGGTTTTAGGTTGGTCACGTGACAAACAGCTGCTGTCCAAGAACTGGTTAAGAGCGCGTGACTGACGTTATTAACAACCGTTGTCTGTTGAGGGCTGCCTTGCGGGAAAAAAAAAAGACTAGAAGAGCGCGAGTAGAGTCGGTAAGGTAGACTGCATATTACGAAGTTTGACGTAAAATCTTGGTGGCGCGTGACTCGAATAACGGCACAATTATTAGTAACATTGTTTCTAACAATACTCTCCATATTTCCTTATAACATCTAATCTCACCAAACTAACCAAACTTATGAAGCTTGCCAAATTACAATCATCTGACTTAAGTCATACGGTATTTGTTACAAAAACAACCTTTTTCCTGGGCTATGGTTGTTTTTGTAAAAGTTCTCTATTTTTAAATGCTTATTTCTATTGGACTATTGCTGTTTTAATATTTTTTCTTGTTTTATATTATAAATAACAGATAGAACTACTGAACCTGATAAAAATATTGAATACAGTAGAGCGTCGATTATCCGAACTAATTGGGACTGAGAACTCAGCTGACTATGCGAGTCAAAAACTTTAAATTCGGAATTATGAGCAGAAGGCCTACTGTAATTATTTATTTCCATTATACTATACCGAAAACAGCTGTTTTCTGTACCTGTTCATAGGCATGTAAGTCCTTATTTTCCGTACACTACACCGTAGATTTACCGTGCCCCTGCTAATTTTACAAATAAGAATAAACAGATTTATCAGATTTATGTAAACAGCTGATTGATTTTTTCAATGGAAATATAACAGAAAAATCAAACAAGTTTTAACAGTTTTTTAAGAGGAAGATGTTTTGATTAAAAGTATATTGCTTTTTCGTTGTAGTTTAATGAAAAATATCGTACGTAACTCGTCCGGTAAGTTTTTCCACTCGCCTCGTGCAGGAACTATCATGCTCGCTCGGAAAAATCCTATTTACCGGGCTTGGAACGTAATATACTATTACAACACATTTCCGTGTTCGGATGATTGACGTTTCGGATAACTGACGTTCGGATAATCGGCGCTCTACTGTACTAAAATTGTTTATAAATAACTCCTCAATTGACTATTCACGACAGTAAGTTGTTATTATATTAGTTTATAACAATAGTCGGAATGGTGAAAAACATAAGTTAAATTAATGTTATAGATATTATTAATTTAGCGTTTTTCCCTTAGCAATCCTGTTCTTCGGATGAAGAAAGCTACATACCAGCAGAAGAAGTACTAGAATTCAAAGCACAATTCCACCATTTAACAGAAGCTCGGCAGGAGTTACGACAAATTTTAAGGAAAAGATTCGCCCAGCTGTGTTCCAACGGTCCTCACATGCGACGGCTACACGATGACCATTGAAAACGTGAAGTCATTTAGCGAATGCCGATGTCGGGTTTTGATTTAGAAGCAGGACAAGGAAAATTGTTGCCCCCCCTTCCTTATGTATATTTATTTGTTATTATTAATAATATTATAAACAATATTTCTTCTGCACCTAAATTTTTTGTTTGTTTACTAGTCATGCAAAGGTAAACCGGGATAGTAACTATATGAGAGTAGTTTTATCTGAACAGTTTACATTATTTTCTTAGTTCAATTAATATATTTTGAAACTTATTTTGTGGTGGAGATGTAGGCTATCAGTTTTTTTATACAGATTTACCCGGGTGTTTTGCGCGACACCTTTTCATAATACACTTATTTAATCAGACATTATATTATATAATTATGTTTTCTTGTAAAATATAATTGTATATATTATACCCAGTGATTGAGTACCCATAAATATTAACCAGTATATACCACTACAATTAATACGGTCTTCAAATGTCTTACGCTTAAAGCAATGCAGAATGTTTATACAAATTTCTTTGATTTAAATATTCATCTCCATCATGAATAGCTATAATTTAAAATAGTGCTATATCGACTAGGAGTTGTGTAACCTTAAAAGGTCCTGTCTTAGCAGAATAAATAAAACAGTTGATTTCATGATTAATTTTGTTGTGGTATAATGGTGCTACCCCCGATTGTTAAGAATTCTGTGATTTGTATAAAACAGATTATTTAAGGCTATTGTTACCATAGCGATGTGTTGATGTTTAGATGTAGTCAGTCGAATTTCAACAAACCTAACCTCTTAGAATATTATTACATTCCTCTAAACGTACTATTCATTTCGATGCCGTTATTTATATATTTTTCATGTCTTTATCATATTATAAAAACATTTTTCATTTAACTTTACATTTTATTTTTTAATTAATTTTTGTAATTTATACTTAAAACACTAACAGTTTAGTATTCGTAACTTTATATTTATTGAAGAAAATTTTTCAAATAAAAATTATTATAAATTGTTGCTTTTTGTTATTACATATTTATAATGATACTGTATCAGAACGTCATGACTGTTTACGATGATTTCAGCAAAGAAGAGAAACTGTGCGACTTAACTGTGTTTATAGTCCTTGTGTACAATCTGTTCTTATTTAGTTTGAGGTTGGATGGAAAAGAGGACTCGATGGTCCTAATTTCACATAAAAATCTTTTCTGTATCTTAGACATACAAGTGGATAACATTTTTTTGGATTGCAGTTATTTTGCCGATCCACACCTTTAATTTTTTGGTCATTTTCCAAACAAAACCTTGATTATAGAACTTTACTAAAGGAAATATAAAATCATTATTTCAAAAGTATAAATGACACAGGTCCGATTGATTAGCCGAGAATGTTAATTGTAAAAAAGTATCGTTGACAAAAGTGTTTTATGGAATCTGTGATTTCAAAAGTATTGATGACATAGGATCAGTAATTTTATAAAATATCAGTGGCTCAAGTGATTCATTAGATCACTGATTTTACATTTTTGATGTTTTCAAAAGTGTGATGATAGTTACGGTCATTTATGACCTTGGAGAGGCATTCTTTTTCAATTCAAATTTAATAGAAAAAGATTGACCCCTTTTTATTTTGTAAAAGGAATCTCTATATCAATCAGTTTGATTTAACCCCGTTATCACTTCCTAAAAAAAAGTAGGGTTTGACCATAATACCAACCCTAACAAGATTACACAAATTGTGTATTGTTTCTATTTCCGAGTTCAAAATAATGTTTACCGTTTAAAAATATAACGAGAAATTGAAATAACCCATACAAAGTAAATTTTAAAGCACCGTACGGTACTAGTTTTCATCTTAAACTCAATGCCAATTAGATTTTGTCGATTTAACGAATGTAATAATATTTGATGCTTTTTTAAAGCATCGAAAGATATAGAAATTGTTTTGAGAGACCCAAGTAATTTGAATACATCAATTCGGTGTCGTCTGACAAACTAAGTCCATACGTCCAGTAACATAATAGTTAATTTTTAGTCTGGATTTTTGTACAGAGTTGGACCCCGGCAGTACACAGTAATTTTGAATCGTGGACTAATCATATTGAGAGAGAAATACCAGATATAAAGTGGTACAGTTAGTAATTTTGATAACTCTTAATAAGTGTTGGTATTTCATTAAAGTAATACGTCAGTAATCTCACGGAAAAAATCGCATGCAATAGATCTGGTGAACGTGCCGGACACAATCTATCCTTCATTGAAACATGTGACATTTCGTACCAACTTGTTTAAAGAAGCAATACTCAACTTTTTGAATCATAATTCTATACTGGGCACAAATAACGTCTACTCGATACAGTAAACTTCCTCATCATGAAGTGTTTAGCATGCTGCTAGCGAGGTTTGCTGTGGATCAAAATTGGAGTTTAATAAATTTACAAACCCAGAGATAGAACCGTGTTTTGACAGTTGCAAAACAAAACTTCTGATCCATCTTGCCTTCAGAAATATTAAGTAAAAGTGTTCTGACCTGTTTCTCTGTTTCTTTAAACAGGTGTGGTCATACAGGCAAAGCTTGTGGAGCATACTCTTTAATTCTTTCTTGCAGAGAATACGTACAACACTATAAGTCGGTTCTAAGTTGTTTAACCTGTACTACCGTTCTCCTTAAAACCGCTGTTGAACGAATAAAATCAATTCCATTTCACTCCATCTTTATAATACGTTACCACTTTTTTAAAGGGCCGACCGAATTTATTTTGTTCACATCAATTTTTAAACTATATAATGGATTGATTTTATATTTCAGTTATACATTTTATGTTGAATGAACAACGTAGCTTAGTTGACAAGATGGCGACAGGATATGCTGCTGGGGTTTGACAGTTCGAATCAAGCTATTGAATTTGGTTATTTCGCTTTCCGCCTTAATACAAGAATTTACTGCTTCGGGGAGAACAGTAGTTTAATGTCCAAAAGTAAGCCCAATGATAATGAATAGGACATGGATATACATTTTTCGGGCGGTAAAATATTGGCTTCTACAAGCAGTAAAGTTCGTAAGCTTTGAGTAAAGACGACAAGAAACAAATATTTTATGTTTATACGGTTATTTAGTGTTTTGAAACCTAATAGTCAGTTTAAAGAAATACTAATTTAAAAGTGATACATTATTTATATCTGCAACATTTGAATTGACAACACAATATTTTTTTTAAGATTTTCAAATTGGATAGAATTTTACTTCATTATTTAATAAAAACAATTTATTTTTCAAAGTTGGCCAATGTTCCATTTGATAACTTAAACTGAATATAAATGATTATTATTGTATTTTAACTGAAATTTTTTTATAATACATAAATATACTACTAATATGCTGTCGGAAGACATAATTTGTTTTGGAATCGAGAGGGAATAATCTGGTTACTGTCATAAATGTAGCCTACTAACAAAAAAATTGTTGAAACCACAAACAAAATCTGTTCAAATTGACATATTGAAGGATAGTAGCTTCTTATTTTATGCAATCTATTGTTTTTTTAAACTTCTGACAGCATAATAATAGTACATTAGTTTTTAAATGTATTTTACAAATGATTTTCTTTTATTACTATTTGTTATTGGCTCTAATTATTATTCAACATCGTTTTTATTGCAAGTTTTAAAAAATGTCTAAATATGTGTATTTTTTACAAATTTTCAAAAAGTTCTGTGCGCAATTTTGTTAAACCAAATAATTTGCGTAACAACTGGTCCATTGCGTTGTTTTTTTCTTCTAAATACTTCTAAACACAAATTTTATTTTGTTTAAATACATTCTCCTAGTAAAGCTTTTCATATAAATTTATAATTTTGTTAGTGCCTTCTTATTCAGTTAGATTGTGTTTTAGCTGAGGCAGTTTCATGCCATTTATACCATATGATATTGGAATGGTGAACAAGGACTTTATTTTTGGATAAAGAATTGAGTTCTTCGATATGTTGCTTTGTTTTGCATTCCATTTGAATTTTAAATTATTAAGAACTGATTTCCTGTTAAAAACATGTATCATACAACAGCTGTTCCACAGGTGTTATATCTGTGAACTGTGGTAAAAATGTAAACTTATAAGACAGCTGGTGAGCGGCTCTATTCTTTTGATCTGTTACTTTTGTACCAGTTTATTATAACTGTTCTATATCTGAGAAAGTTTTTTGTTACTTTCTTGCAAGTTCTTGGCTGAAATATGCTTACTGCTTTAGTAAACCTCAATGAAGATTTCACTGTGAGTACTATATTTCTATTTACACAGACTGAAAAGGTAAATAGTATACTCAATGTATACTTTATGCTGAAGCTGAAAATTGTTTAGCTCATGAAATTTATTTATAGGCAAAATTGTTATTTTGTTGCAGAATTTAATTAGTTACATAGGTGCTCAAATCAATGTTTATTGCAAGCCTGTGATAAACATTTGTTTTACAATTGTTATAAAAGTTTGTAAACAATTTATAAATTACTTTATTTCTCCCAGAAATTTTAGTTTTACGATCCATAACGTTAAACCAACCAATTTCACTAGGCTAAATTCAAACTGGCACACTACCAATAAATTATTTAACTGTCTGGCAGTAAGTACGCTATAGGGAGATGTTAAATTTTAAAATATTCAATTAAAAAGATTTTCTTTATTTTTGTTACAAAATGTAAAATTATGACTGTTGTTATCAAGAATAGAAAGTTCATGTCTACCCGATATCAAGCTTTTACCAGCTTTCCAAGCTCAAGGGTAAATCTGCATTGGCAGAACCGCCTTATGAAGCCAGTACAATTTCTGTTGTACCGACACAGTAGTTTTGCCTCATTAAAGTTTACAAAATCAAACAATAGCCAGAATATGTGATCATTACTAATTGATTACTAATACGGAACTGTAACAGTTTCATCATGATATGGAGTCGTTCATCGGTAGATGCAGTTATATGTACCTTAACGCTTTCACTGTGTTGTTAGCTAAACTAAGGCCTGCCACATTATGTAGGTTAATATTTTTAAAGTTTCAATATTGTTATAGTTATTAAAGTCTTTTACGTTACATTGAACATAGGGTTTAATTTGTACAAATTGTACCCAGTGATTTGATCAGAAAGGTTTGGCCTTCTTTATTAAAAGTTGGTGTCAGTTAAAAGTATATTAATAAACAAAAGGAAATAGTTACGTCTCGTTTATACTGTGTTTTATTTCTACATATACCTATTCAAAATGATTGAAGTTTTTGTCTCGACGCTGGAGATGATGTTTAGGTGCCTACCGTACCTACTTAAATAATATAAAGATCCTAACTTCAGACCGATGTGTAAAGTTTGTTAAAGCTGTATTAATGATTCTAAATAGTAAGTATATTATTAGAAATCAACATTTCATTCTCAGAATTTAAAAAATACTTGAATTAATTTGGTTTTGTTTAAAACTTTTGGATTTATTGCAACACATCTAAAAGAAAGATTTAAAAAAAATATGTTACCATAAATTACTTTCAAACAAAGAAGTTATCTGATAATCGAACGAATTAAATATTTAATTATGACTTACCGTCTCCAATATTAATTTTACCATTCATTTACGACGCCCGTTTCGGCTGTTCAGCCATTTTCAAGTTTTTCAGCAGGATAATCTTATGTCAATTATTAATAAACACAAATACTAACTGTATTTTATTGTAACAGTACATTACAATGAATGTTTTTATAATTTAAAAAGCATATCCTGCTGAAAACCTGAAAATGGTTGAGTAGCCGAAACGGCCGTCGTAGGTCAACGGTAAAATTAGAATATTGGAGACGGTAAGTCATAATAGTTATAATCAATATTCAGAATGGTGAAAACCAAATGATGTAATAAGAATTCAAGAAACAAAGTGAATATTTGGAAACTTGTAAAGTCATTCCCAACAATCTGGTGCATAATATAGAGTAATAAAGATTAAGGTATGCATTGGGATTACTTTCAAACATTGCGAAGAAGTTTAAACATATTTACCAAAATTTTATGGTAGTATTGATTGATAGAATTGACACTAGAATCAATAATTTGTTGGTAGTTTAAAGGCAAAAAAAGTAAATATGTACTCGGATCAACCGTCCTATCCGATGGAACAACAGAGGTTTTTTATCTTACAGATTATATTACTGTAAATGGCCGAAGTCTCAAACATCGATTGTTAGATCCTAGAAAATAAAGCTGGGTGACACAACTTTAGGTGTGCAATGTGTTAGTGTTGTGGCAAGCAGAACAGGGGAGGGGGAGCGTGAGTTTGATTCCCCTCTTGCTTCCGCGGCAACTGTATTTTGTCATAGAATCAATTGACAAAGCGGCATCCTTTGTTTCTTTTTCTTCGTCTGTTGCTTTGTCGGAACCTTTACTGAATTTCGTGGGAACAAAATATGTAATATTTGTAACATATTGAGTAATATGTTGAGTAGCAAAAAGATTGAACAGCATTAGACATGATGAACGTACGAAAATGGGGAGACTTGGCTTTGAAAGTTAAAGAACAGAAAAAATATTGTAACTGATTTTTTCAAACAATGTAGGTAAATTCAGTTTTCAAAGTTTATGTTAGTTTAAAATGTTTAATTTGTTGGTCTTTGTTTATGTATGTATGTACATACAACAAAATGAATTGCAATAATGTCTTATTTATTTATGAAATATGTAGGTTATTTTTTAACAAAAATCTATTTTTACGGGAACCTAGGATCAACCGGCCAGGGTCTCGGTCCCGACCAGACCGGTTAAGAGGGGTTCTACTGTACTGTGATTGCATGAACAAACTTTTTTAACTAACCTAACTACATAAATATGTATAGTCTTCTCGCGGTTTTGAACCAGGAATTACAAAATTTGAATTTAAATATATTAAAGCGTCATTTACAAGGCTGCTGAAAATCAGTCATGTGCCAGCGAGTTCCAGTAATACACTATAAAATTACCATGATTAGTAACAATTTATTTTTATTAATAAGTAAAAAGGTATTAAATTATGAATTAAAGACCAAATTTCGAACTACAAAATTACATCTTGTGCATATTTATTTAAAAAATATTACATAATCAGATTACGGCAAATATTCACCAATACATAAACATGCATTTGTACCACCAAACCCAAAAGAATTTTTTAATGCGATCTTTCGATCATGACTCCAACTTTGCTTTTCATTTGGGACAAGATTGAGATCTTTACCTTCATCGCACACATCATTTAAATTAATTGTTGGGGGAATAAGTGATTTTGAACAAGCAAGAACTGTAAAACAAGCCTCTAAGTTACCAGCTGATCCTAACAAATGACCATGAGCTCCTTTTGTAGAAGAAATGGCCAAATATTTTGAATGTGATTTAAACAATTTTTTTATTGCTTTTAATTCGATTGCATCACCTAACGGTGTGGAGGTTGCATGAGCATTTATATAAGAAACATCTTTTATTCTTAACTTTGCATCATCTATAGCACGTTGCATTGCAAGAATCGCACCTTCTCCCTCCGCATGAGGTGCTGTGAGATGTGATCCATCTCCAGAAAGTCCGTAACCTAAAATTTCAGCATATATATGTGCATCTCTCGAAATCGCATGCCTCAGCTCTTCTAAGATTAAAATTGCTGAACCTTCTCCCATAACAAAACCATCTCTGAGTTTATCGAATGGCCTTGATGCTTTGTTTGGGCTTTCATTGAAAGATGTACTAAGCGCTCGCAGCCTACTAAATCCAGCTACTGCAAGTGGATTTAGAGAAGCCTCAGCACCTCCACACACCATTACGTTAGCATACCCTCTTTGGATAAAATTAAAAGCGTCACCAATTGCATGAGCTCCAGTAGCACAGGCTGTAGAAACTGAGTGATTTGGGCCTTGAAATCCATATTTAATACTAATATGTCCCGCAGCCATATTTGTTAAAATACGTGGTACGAAATAAGGGCTTACACGATTATATCCAACTTTAAGTAGATCATTTGTTTCACAAACATTTACCAAATCAACCATTCCCATTCCAACACAAACTCCAGTATTCTGTTTTAAAGACTTTTCACTTGGCTTCCATCTAGCATCAGTTAAAGCTTCTTCGGCAGCTATTAATCCTAACATTGTAGAAAGTGAAGTAGTTCTAATTTCATTTTTTGTGAAATGATCATCAAAATATAATTCATTTTTAGGGACATACGCTGCCACCTTACAAGGCAACTTGGAATAATCATTATGTTCTATACTAATTACACCACATTTCCCACTAATCAAATTATTCCAAGATGAACTTACATTAACTCCTAAAGGGCTAACTATTCCCAGTCCAGTAACTACTACTCGTTTAACACTTTGGCCCATAATAAGTAGGCATGAAGATTAGGCACTATTTTATTAATTAATAAAATGATTATCTGTATAAATTTTAAAAGTACAGTAAGAATATTAACTTAATAAAACAAGACACAATACAATTGGTCAATAATGAGGTTATCTTTTAATTATGAACATACAATAATATACAAAGAACAAAAACGTGTAGAATAGAAGCACAAATAATAAAGTTGCTAGCTCAAACGTCAGATAAACGAAAAATGCTTTACAATTTCGTTGCACTTGAACTAATTAAAATCTTCCACTCCTAATATTGCACTTTTATTTTGTATTTGAAAATTTGTCAATTACGAATTGTTCGATGTTCTAGTCTCAAGTTTGTATTGCTAAAACAGCTGTTTATCATGGGACAGATAAAATAAATAATCTTTCAAAAATAAATTTGACCAATGGCCATAACCTCTACACTTTGTAGGTTATATTATATATTATCTTAAACAGGATCACACACTTGCAGAGAGAAAATTAAATTTGGAAAATGTGTTCTGACCAATAAAACATTGAATTAATTAACCAGAAATCAATAAAATGTAGTTAAATAATTGTTAAAAGTATTCAAGATTAACATAGTATTTCATAGAGATAATAACATCTGAAGGTATGACAGTTTTGTTTTCTGCTTTTTGGGATTCTGTTTATTTCTCTGTCAATTAGTCAATTACGTCTGTAATCGCTAATCTCAACATTAACTGTAAACAGCAGTGAGAATAAAGAAAGTCTTTGATTAAAAGTTTCAAAAGTTTTAGATACAGTGCGGGAGTGCAGATTGTGATTGTAGAATATAATGAAATGATCAAACGATTCAGATACGTTCATAGTCGGGTTCGTGGTATTATTATCTCTGGTCGGGTTTAAGAAAACATCGGCAATAATTTAATGTTGTTGTGGTAACAAGGTGTAAAACACCGACGAAGATATCATTTTGCAGGTTAAAATTCAAATTTGTTTACAAATGTTTTTAGTTTACTTAAGAGTTGTAATTCCAATGTGCACAACTTTGAAATAGTTCCTTGAATGGGTCTGGTATCGTTTTGTTTACATTGAAAATACCTGAGAAAAACAATAACATAACCTATAATGTTACTGAAGTACGGATTTTTTACAGTCATTATGGCTTTGGTCCCGTATATTTTATTTGTTGATAATTTTCCCTCAACTATTTTGAAGCCAGTAAAGGACTTATATTTGGATTTATTGTTACATTTTATTGATGGCATTGAAAAGTTAACCCCTTTTGCGTCAAGCCCTCAAATTGATACCATGCAAATGACAACAGAAGATAAAACCGTGCCTGAAAGCTATTCAGAAACTATAATTTTTTCCGAAACGTCTTTAAAACAATTTGATGGAAGCCACAGTGAAGGATTGTATTTATCAATTCTTGGAAACGTGTTTGATGTTTCAAAGGGCAGAAAATATTACGGCCCTGGAGGAAGTTATAATATTTTTGCTGGTAAGTTTTCCTCGAACTAATTAATTAGTACAGCTCATTTTCAAAGAAACTAAGTCATATCTTAGTTTCAAATAAAACTATAGTTGAAATATTACAAACTATTTTAATTTGTATTGCACAAGTCATAGGCTATATCTCAATTAGTAACGTACATTTTTATTTTAGAAAAAGAAAATTTGCAAACACTTTACTATTGCACCAAATATTCACTTTGTTATTAAGGTCATGAGCTTTTTTAAAGAAAGTAAAAAGTGTTACACATCTAGGTATGCACATTGTCACTGTTTGGGAGGAGATTGAGACTAATATAATATGCTATTTATGTAGGCTTACATTTTGTCTTGGATTAAATATTGATAAACATACCTGGAAAATAAATAAAAACATACTGTGAGCAGGTTAGGTTTATAATTATTATACCTAAACAATTTTAAATAATTGAAATTGCACGATGTTAAACATTAACTAAGGTACATTGTATGTTTCCTTTAACTTCACTTATAACAGAGAACTGTAACAGAGAATGGATTTCTTCATCCGAAATGTCAACACTTTCTGACTTTCAAACTTTTAAATGAGTTTAGGCCTAGGCCTATTATTAATAAAAAACTTAGATAAATCCTTGAAAAATAGAGACAGAATTATGAATTTGCCTTTTTATTAAATTTGTTTGATGTAAACCTAATACTTTAATGACAGCAACAATTACAATATTACAGCTTGTTATAATAGCTACATATATAATATTGTAATTTTAGCTGACACTTAGGATGACAACATTGTCACTTATTTAGTTATTAGTTTTGTGAGTTCAAACTTAGCCTATATTTTACTAACCTATAGAAGGGTTTTAGTCTATTACGCTTTTTCTCGATTCTGTGAAGCAGTGTTAGTATGGGGTAGGCCTACAGAGCCACGATGGCTGTGGTTATTAAGGCGTCAGAGCATTATCAATTGTCATGGCAACCATCAATGGAAAAGTTCCGGGTTCAATTCCCATTGTTCCCGAATAATTTTCTAAATGGTTTCTTAACAGATATCATTGGCTATGGTTCGGATTCCACGTAAAACTGTAGGTCCCGTCTTCATTAGCCATAAGTGCAAAACAGCAGGAGGTTAAACACAAAAAAAAAAGTAGCCTACGGGGTACAGTAGGCCTACTATAAAGGAAAGGGGGTAAGTGGAAAAATAGACTTCTTTCTTCGGAAGGAATGTTAAATTTTAAACTATGTAGGATATAGAAAATTATAAAGAAAGGAACAAATTGATTCTATTGTTGCAGGACGAGATGCTAGTCGAGCTTTCATCACAGGTGAGTTTACTGAAGAAGGACTTTCTGATGATGTAATAGATTTAAACTTTGAAGAATTGAGAAGTCTGAAAAATTGGTTGGAGTTTTATCATAAAGAATATGAATATAAAGGTAAGTGTATGTTTTTACCAATTTAAATTGGTCTAAGTATATCACATTTAAAAAAAAAAACAATACAATATTTAGTTGATCTTGTCTATTGAAATGATGTGAACTGTGTGTGTCACGATGTGTTTTATGTATTTGTATAAATGTTATATGTTTGTCTGTGATTTTGAATTGTAATGTATTGACGAACTCGATTGAGGGCTAAACTCTGAGGATGGAGTTTAGGATAGGCCCTGAAACAAGTTAGTGCAAACCAAGAAAGAAGTCACATGGAGGAGCCCAAATAAGATAACTTATTGTTAATTAAACAAGCGTGACTTGGATACCAAACAAAATGAACCTGTCTATCTGTCAGGATAAGATGAAGGCCTTTCGTTCTCCTCTAAAATGCAATTGCAACCCAACTCGAGAAAGATTTGTGTTTGGAATGCAAATGAATTTGACCCCACTGACTGATTCATGCCTCGTCTGCAAGTGCAACTCTTCTATGACTAACTGCATAAATTTGATTTCAGTCCAACTCTCCTACGACTTGTTGAGTGATTTGTTGTATTAAACCTGTTTAATATCTGAATGAGGCTAGGATTTTTGTATTTAGAAGAGGCAATCAAAAAACATACTTGTGATGGCAGAACGTACGTGTTGTTCTAAATTCTTGCTTCAGCCTAACACAAATATCTTTTGACATTTGATTTCTCAAAATGCTAATAATTTTTTTCATTATTATATATTGTTGCTTCTTTGCCTCTTTTTGAGGAACCAGTACCCGAGTACAAATGAGTTTCATGGGTCGAAGAATAACGTCCCATGCTCCCATCTAACGATTGTAACCAAGTCAAATAAGAATTGAATGACTTGGTGAGCAAAGGGCATAACAGTGTTTGACACAGATCTTCTTAATTAGAATTTCTGGCATTGACTGTATAATTTAAGCTACCCTTTAACTAAATGTTCCCATCTGTTATTGCCTCGTCATCTGTTTAGTGTTTATAATTTGAATTAATATAGAGAAAGTATTGAAATGTGTTTAGGTAAACTGGTTGGGAGGTATTTTAGTGAGGCAGGCTTTCCAACACTGTATAGTCATAAGCTGACTTCACGTATGGAAGAAGCTGAACGTGATGAGGCGGATAAAAAACAGTCAAAGCTGATGTACCCACCATGTAATGTAGAGTGGACAGCGGAGGAAGGAAGTCGTGTTTGGTGCACTAAACGCAGGTAGCCTAACAAAATTGTTTACTTAGATTAAATTAAGACAGTATGAATAGAATTCTTAACACATTTGTTGGTAGGTTGGTACTAGTGTAAATGAGCATGACTATTAGTTTGAAGAGAATGAAGCACATCACCTTTTATTAATAGAATGGAACTATACACTTTACTGACTGTGGCAAATAAAATTTGAACAGTATAACACAAGTACAAAAGTTCAAACAACAAAACCAAAACTTGAATAGGCGGTTTAACATAATGAATTTTCAGCCATCTTTGTTATTAGATTAACACCTTTTTTTGGAAAGTGAGACGTGTTATCAACTAATATTTTATGTTAACTAACAGAAAACATGTTGTGCCTGGAAAATTTAAGTTAGTTTGCTTCAGGTTTTTTCTTAGATTGCACCCTTACAAGGAAAGGCAGACACATCAATCCCTCGCGGGGTTAACGAATAAGAAAACCATGAATAGCGACTTTCTTGTACCGGAAAAAGACAAATGAATCTTTTAAAACACGGATCTGGATTATTTGTTCGATTTCATGGACTGTTCTAGTTCATATTTATTTAATATGGAAAACAAATAATGTTGTATTAAGTATCTAGCCTGCATGATTGATTTTTATATCTGTACATTTGTGTGTAAAACGTTAATATATATTTTGATTTGCTTGAATGTAAGGTCACTAAATTTCTATTTAATGTCTCCTAAAAGTCAAAAAATTCAATTTTTACTATCTGGTAGACATCTTGTGTTAGCATTAAGTTGTTAAAGATAGTGAATTGTTTAGGTGTCAGTATTTTGGAATGAGGATGGAATTTGTTCCAGTTTATAGTGCCGTTGTCAGACTTTAGATTCCATTATCTATTATCTTTCTATCATTATTTATTTCTAAGAAAATTATTCCTATACATTGGTGTATATTCCTATTTAAAATTATAGGTGTTACATTGTTGTATGTGTCATTCTCATGTTATTGTATGGTCACATACATTAATTGAATATCTTGTTAGACAAATTGTAAGAAAATCCGGGAAATAAAAATTTATGAATAAAACTTAATGCAAGTGCTCTAAAGTCTGAAAAGTTGAGGAAAAAACAGAAAAATCAAGGAAGTGAATTACCAAAATTCTGTAAGATCCCAGTTTGTACAAAATGTCTTCAATTTCTAATGATATCTAAGAGGTAGTCAGATTTTGGTTGCACTAACCTGATGTTTGATGTTTCAGTGGAGGTATAGATCGAGACTGGGTAGGTGTACCAAGAAAACTTTACAAACCCGGAGCTCAGACTTATAGATGTGCTTGTGTCAATTTGTTAAATCCATCGAAAAGTTCATTCGCCAAAGAACAATCGAGAAGTGGAAATCTGGAAGAATATACAGGTTGCCATCCGGAAGCCAGCAATTGCTATGTTCTCAAGTAGTGCAATAATGATTACAGGGTAAATTAATATTATTTGCGGGTAGAAAGGTTTCTGGTTTTACTCTTTAGTTATTTTCTTAGTTTTACAATCAGTTCAAGTAATGGTTTTAGACACTTTTCCTTGGAAATGGACTAAAATGAACCAGACTGTGATAAAGCCAAGCTTACTAACTAGGCTATTCTATAGGCCATGTTCATCCCTTCTTTAACTGTAACTATATCAATGTTACTGTATCAAATCTGTTGTTCTTGGAGTCGCTGAAACAAATTTGTAAACAGCTGATAGCTTTTAAGTAATTAGTGGAACTTAGACCAGTAAAGTGTCAAAAATGTATTAAACCTAACTTTTCCAAATTGTAAAGCTACAGATTGTCTATACTAATATTATAGAGGTAAAATTTGTTTGTTTGCATGTAGGGGGTAATCTCTGGAACTACTGAACCGATTGAAAAAATAGTTTTACTAATAAAAAAGCTTCACTATCCCTGAGTAACATAGGCTATAATTAATTTTGATAAAATCATTTTTATTTCAATATTTATAAATTTATTCGGGAAAAATTCTTAGGCTAGGCCTAGCTTGATGAACCTTAATATTTCTAGAATGTATTTACATTTATTACCATAGCAATCAATTGAGTAAAATAACAGATAAGACAGCTGATTGTCAACTATGAATCAACTATTTGTAATATCTAACTTTTAGGTTAGTATTCATTGTTGATAGCCTTAGAACTACATATATTTTATTTATTTTATGTCAAATGTAGTCTGTAGTTCTGTCACATACAGACTACATTTGACAGAAAATAAATAATATTTTAGGTTAGGTTTTTATTGAAGTGTAGACCAGAGCCTTGCTGATTCTTTTGTCCTTTATTATAACTGGTGTTATAAAATATACGAAATAATTGATTTGAACATTTCTTTACACCCCTCAGGGGATTTTATCACTCGCCTTTGCCTCGTACAAACACCCCCCTTCGAATGATGTGAAGAAGCAGTTACCTCGCTTGTGACGTAAACATCTATTATGTGGAAGTAAATCAAGTCTTCTCAATTGTATGTGATATTAGATAGAAGTGCAATATTTGATAGCAATTGTATTAATGTAATTTTTTTGTTTACATGTTTTTCGTTCGTGTTACAGTAACTAAAGGCCTGTAGAGGGGTTGAGTTGATTGACAACTAACACTATAATCGAAGTGAAGAGTACTCGGGCGATCTGTGCTATTTACACTGTAATGATACAAAATTCGGATATACAAAGTAAACAGTAGCCACATCATTTCAGGGATCATTTCATAAACCACCAATCCCTGATAGCA